>BPUM01000294.1:0-109282 GCA_020521455.1 Prunus kanzakura | reverse complement strand
TCAACATCTTTTTATTCCTTTTTATTTTTGGCTGACCACAAATACCCATGCTTTCTTCACGTGTAAGCTGCAGCTCAACATTCTTTTTCATTATCTTTCTTCTTTTGGCAGCTGCCATCCCTCTTTCTTTTCTTTATGTTTCTCTGCTCATTACTTGTAGGCATATTGGCATTTAAATTTCATATCTTGTGTCAGCCAACAACATGCTTTATACTTCTTTTGCTGTGGTAAATCATGTGACTTTGCTGCTGCACACATGGTTGCTGTTCAAAGTTGCTGTTATCTTTCTAATGTAATTCCTCACATGCACACATGATGGGCTTCCATCATGTATTCTTTGCTTCTCATCACTTGTACGCCTATCATTTGATAGCACATGCGTGGCTGGCTCCCCACTGCAAACATCAAAGTGCAATATTACAAACCAAAAAGTGGTGCAGAAAATAGTAAGCAAACATATTTATCTACTTAGGAAGGTTGAAGAAATTATAAATGCATATACACGTATATAACCTTAAGATAAAATAAAGAGATTACCATTATTTATGTAAAGAGTATGTAAGCAAGTAAATAAGTGAAAACACACCTAATTAACTAAAATTGTAAGAAAAACAATTACTAACAAATATAATTTAAGAATAGAAAATGTGATAATTATGTGCTCATCAATAATACAAAAAACACATCCACTATAAATTATCTAACTGAAAAGAAGCCAATGAGTCCAAAGAAAGCAATAATCCATAAGAGAAGAAAAGGTAAACCTAAAAATAAAAATAGACAAAAATCTCAAAACATCTGCAGAAAAGGTTGATACCATAAAGTAGAGAGAAGAGAAAGATTAAGTAGAGTATTCGATCAAGTTGAGAGAAAAAGAAGGTTGAGAGAGAGAGAGAGAGAGAGAGAGAGAGAGAGAGTGGTGACCTGTTGAAAAGCACTGGGAAACTCACTTTAGTTAGCTTGGGAAAAGGTTGCTAATGAGGTGTTTTTAGTGTGCGAAGGAGGTGTTTTTAGTGGGCCCCAACATTAGTAATCCCCATTTAAAACTAGAAGTAGGTGAACTAAACATGGGCCAAATTTTAATCTAAGCCATTCGAGGCCTGGGTAGGACGTGTAACAAACAAGGCATTATAGTCATAACGGCATAGATTGGGCATCTCTAGAGTTGGGCTTAAGAAATAAGATTCTCCAACTTCGGCATGCTAGCCAAACAAGGCTATCGTATCTAAACCAATTGTTCTTTTTTAAACGCCTCTTTGCATTCTCCCAATATGGCATCCCATAATGCCTAGTAGGTGTCGATAATATGTCTCTTATCACCACAGTCATCATACTTCAGTTTTTCTTTTTATGCAGAAGTCATGCAATGAGGTGGAAGGACAGAAAAGCTAAACCCTACATAGTAAGTAAACACAACATCAGGTTCTCAAGTCTTGGTGCCAGATCCAAGCATAGTAATCTGGCATTGAGCCTCTCGACGGACCATAAAAAATATATTTTCGATACTCGAAACTTTATGACTTCGTAGAATATCATTGCGGACCTTGTGATAAGTATCGTCAAGGCCAGCCAAGAAATCATACACACGATTTGCCATAACAACAACATAAAATGTCTTCATATCATCAGCACACTTCATTTGAAATGAACGTCTCTTGTCCAATTCAAGCTAGATTGCCTTAAGTTCGACAAAATAAGTGGAGACAGGATGACCCTCTTACTTGAGACAGGTAGCCTAGCACCGGAGTTCATAGAGCTGGAATATGTCAGAGCCATCATAAAACATTTGATTAACAACATCCTAAATATCCTTAGTAGTAGGTAGAGTATGAAACATATTCAACAAACTAGGTTCATAGTTCGCAACATCCAACTTTTCACAGTAGCATTAGTAATTTTCCACTTCCCAAATTATGGGTCATGGGAATCCGGGGCATCAGTGTCACCAGTCAAGTAACCCAATTTTCCTTGTGTAATAGCATGGAGTTTGATCATCAAAGCCCATATTGTAAAATCCCACATCGACCAACTGAGAGGGGATTGATGTGCCTTATATGTACATGCCCGCATCCATATAGCACGAGGCCTTTTGGGAGCTCACTGGCTTCGGAGTCGTAGGAACTCCGAAGTTAAGCGAGTTGAGGGCCAGAGCAATCCTAGGATGGGTGACCCACTGGGAAGTTGGTCGTGAGCTCCCAAAAACAAAACCGTGATGGCCAGAGAAGGGGGGCCCAAAGCGGACAATATCGTGCTACGGCGAAGTCGATCCGGGGTGTGACAATTTAGTATCAGAGCCACTCTGCCGTGTGGTGCGAGTGTGCCGACGAGGACGTCGGGCCTCTAAGGGGGGTGGATTGTAAGATCCCACATCGACCGACGGAGAGGGGGTTGATGTGCCTTATATGTACATGCCCTTATCCATCTAGCACGCTCCCTTTGGGAGCTCACTAGCTTCAGAGTCGTAGGAACTTCGAAGTTAAGCGAGTTAGGGGCTAGAGCAATCCCAGGATGGGTGACCCACTGGGAAGTTGGTCGTGAGCTCCCAAAAACAAAACCGTGATGGCCAGAAAGGGGGGGCCCAAAGCGGACAATATCGTGCTACGGCGGAGTTGATCCCGGAATGTGACACATATCTCATAGTTGGATCCATTCAATTTGAATCCCATGAGTATATGAGTGGATGATTCAATGTGAATTGTCAAAATAAAGGTATGAGTAGCAGTAGGGGAAGTACAACTAGAAGCTGGTGAAGAAATAAGGTCATTGATATTTGGCATGGTGATGGATGGCACGAGGGCGGCAGCAATGGCAATAGCAAGGTAGGCGGCATCGACGGTGGCAAGGTAGACAGCAGCGAAGGTGGCAAGGTAGACGGCGACGGCGGGCTAGGATTACATACTAGGTGTATAGTGTAGTGGGAATAGGTAGTGTTTAGGGTTAGGGTTTTTATGTTGTAGAGATGGATATCAACCAACTCAAAAGTAATTAGGGTTTAAACTCATATGTTTATTCTTCTCTTGAGGAGAGATAGATATACTACATACAAAGTGGGTACAAATAGGAAATATATACAAAATCTCCTATGAACAAATACCGAGTGGGTACAAATATATTAATTCTAATAAAATAAAAATTCTAATCCTAATAGGAACGTTGACTTTGACTCACGCCAATGATAACTACTTTATTTGTTTTGCTTTTACTTTTCTAAGGAATCATCCAAAATAACTATTTAATTTGAAGTCAATTGAAAAGGGTGCTGTGGGCTGTTATCCATCCTCCAAGAAAGTCATTCTCTGCTCATTCAATATAATCAGTTCAATAAATGAATTATGAACCATAAGCAAATATGTTTAAACCCAGATTAATTACAAATAAAGAAAAATCTCAACAAAAAAGAAGAAGAAGAAGCAAGATACAGATTGTTAAGCATACATTTTATTCCGAGCCTGTTAACTTATTCTGAAGTACACATGAATTAAGGAGGGAAAGAAAACACAGAGGAAGAAGAACAGAACCAATTGAGAGCTATAGGCATTCTTAATCCGACCTTTTGACAAATCATCACTTAATAATAGGACCCAACCAAGCATCCATATTATTATCATCAGTTTCCTCATACAGGGAAAAAAATTAAATTTAAATTTTGGTAATTTTCTTAAAAATGTATTTCAAACCTTGGGAAAATCCCTTAAACAAAGGAAGCTGCATGAGGCCACACACGGGGACAGGAAGAAATGAAACAACAAAAATGAGGGACGCTGTCCATTTCTTTTGGGGATGAATCAAGAGCAAAATAGTAGCAGTGAAGGTGAGCATGGTGGTTATTAGTGAGCAGAACAGAAGGGTGAACCCCAAACGCAGCCTGAATGGAAGAGAACGATAAAAGTCTTGGTACTCAAGCGGCGATGTCAGGATAGAGAGAAACGTGACCAAAGAAGCCAATGAACTGATGAGCGAGACGGTGTCAGCAACGGCAAATGTGAAGAAGAAAGAAGAATCCCGGAGAACAGGAACCCCGTTTGAATCATTACCCCCGGGAGCCGTGTAGGCGGCTGCATAGACAACGGTGGCCACCAAAGCCGCCACAGTCGAACATGACTGAGCAGTCTCTTTTATCCATGTTTGAGCCGACTGAAGAAGCTTTGCATGCTCACTATTGAAGAGCTGCTCCGCTGTCTTCTCCTGCCTGTTGTGCTTCATGATGTAACGAGGTGAAATAATCTTTTTCACACGCTAGCCACACATGGAAAAATTGATGAGGCGAGGATTAATCATTTCAAGCACCATCATGAACATTGCTCAAGTAACAAATAAATTTATAAGCAGGTTTATATTTAAAATCACTAGTTAATTAGTGGTATTTCTCTTTGTAAGGTTGGAAGATGGTTATCTTTTTTTTTTTTTTTATCAAAATAATTAATAACTAATAACTTCATACATATTTTGATTATCGTTAACTTAACAAAAGTGTTTTACTAGCCAACAAAAGGAAACAGAAAGTAACCCCCTGTCCTGTAGTTTTGACTATCACTTATATTAAAAATAAATAAAAATTATTAAATTACCTACCCTATTGGGGATAGTTTGTATTTTAAATGCATCTATGTCAGTTTGGTGTAGTGGCACCGAGTTTCTATGCCTTGTTGGAGGAGGTATTGAATAAAGAAAATGCATGCATCATTCCTAGCTAGTATATGAACTTCAATTAATTGCATAACTAATGACACTCACCGCCATCCAACGCAATTCGTCCTGCAATTGTAACGCTGGACCACCTAGGCGCTGAGTGTCTGCAGAGTAATAACTCATAGTTGCAGCTTGATGCAATATGGTGTTGCCATTGTTGTCAATCTTCATAGCCATCCTTGATGTTATTGATTTGCTCTTTTTTATAAGCTTAAAGATCTCCAACCAGCGATGCATAATGGCCACGTGCAAAATGTTTTGTTGCTCATCAATATCGTGAGCCTCAACCGATTGAGGGTGTAACTCCAACATCTTTTTCACAATTTCTGATATTCCGTTTCTAGCCGCTATGAGCAATGGGGTATGGTTCCTATCATCATCACGGCGAACATCATCTTCCCTTGATGTCATCCATGAATAGTCCTTTTCGACGAGCAAATGAGTGAGTTCCAAGATTGATTTTTCATTTTGCATTTTCTCGAACATCATACGGCTTTCGAATCCTGGTTATAATCATATCATGCATATTCAGTAGAGATATATTGATGAAGGGAACATAGTGTTACTTAGATCCACTCAGCATTGTATTTCAATCATCTAAATTGTCTATTCAGATAGTTGAAGTAAAATTTGTAATAGACCTCACAAGATGTCACTCAAACAAGATTATTTGAGGGATTGCTCAATAGAACAGGATGGAACATAACTATATATACACTAATAAATATATTGCACACAAATATATATGGCCCATTTTGAAAGTTAGAAGAATAACTCGTAATCTTCTTTGAACAACTAGATTGGCAAGGTTGATTGATCCTGCTCTCCAAGTCATTTGGTGGGATCCGATCAATATTATCATCATTAAAAAGGCCTGCATGTATATAAACAAGGGGAGGATAAAGATTAGCATTGGCATTATCAGAAAAGCATGCATAAATAAAGGGATCACTATTCGTGCTTCATACAGTTATATATGTAGTATAATAAGAGAAATGCACTCCCTGCTCCTCTTGCAGTTCACTATGGGAGTGTAAATACAGGTAGCCCAGCCAGGTAATCCTTTCGTGTTGATTAGTACTTATGATTGGATTGGATAAATGACTCCACAAAATTAAAGGTACGTTGAAGTAAAAAATAGAAGGAGAGTGGAATGATTTTTCATTTTGTTGGGATTAAAAGGCCTAAGTTATAAGTTTGGCAATCGGAAGACATAAGTCCGGTTCATCAAAATATATATATTTAGTTGTATAGAGATAGAGTAGATGGTACATTTATAAATGAGCATCTTCCATATGCTTTTGCGAAATTTGGCTTGGAAGACAGATGGCATTTGGGCTAGCAATTGAAGACTTGTCAGTCCATTGCTTTCCTTTTTGTTCGCAAGATCTGGGTACTCTTTTAGTAACCAAAGAGCAGTCTCTGCATTGAAGGAAAACCATGTTAGTAATAATAATAAATAACCGTCTATTTTTTTCAACAATTCAAATCATTTATTTTTTAAGTCTACATGAGTCATTGATCATTTTTGCAAAATAAGTAGAAAGTAACGCAATTAATTGTCAAAATGAGAGAGACCAAAATTTTGGCCAATAACTGCGCTATGAAGAATGGATGTTTGATCACTACTTCTTTGCAAGTGCGGCATTATATTTATGTGGCCCACTTTTTTGACCAAATATTGGACCAACTTTGTGTGGCCGAAAGAAGCAGCCCTGTAGACTGGGGTCTCTCCTAACTGGTTTCGAATATCTAGCACACCTTCATTGCTAACATCATCTTTCATAACATCAGAAAGCTCATCCCTAACGTTGTTATCCAGATCCACCAAGAGCACTGCGGCTTCCAAATTTCCGGACGGCGCCACCTCATGTAGAGTGGTGTTGCCATGGCTATTCTTCATTGTCAACGCACGGCGTAACATCTGAGGTTCTGTTATCAGTGAAATCAAAAACTGCAGCACGTCCATGCGTCCAGCGAAGGCTACAAGGTGAAGTGCATTGTCATTGTACGTTGTCAATGGATCAAGTACTTTGGTTGGATTGTCCTTGTAATATCGTCTTAGGAGTTCCCAGTCCTCGTACATGGCCCATCGATATGGCCCTTTCATTTGATCCAGTGCCCTTCTCTCTCTTTCAACCTCATGAATCTCTTCCATGGGGTCCTTCGGGGAAAAACTGGTTCAACTTAAAGTCGCCTTGCCTTCGGAAATTGCATCATAACATAGAGAGAGAGTGGTGACTTGTTGAAAAACTGGTTAACCATCATAACATCATTCGATAAGCCAACCTTTAGGGAGCATAAGTGAACTTGAAAGAGCCAGAAATTCAGAAAAGAACACAGAAGAATCTCAGAGAAATTGAAAAGTTCAGAAATTTAGTAAAGGCTTCTTGCTCAAATTGCATATAGGAGTGAGATTGGGACCACTTGACTTGACTTGGCTTGGAATTGAGAGCACAGCTAAACACTAGGCTAAACCTTAATCTCCTCCACACTTCTTAATGAAAATCTAAGAAAAACCCCTAGAGATGTACAAGCAGTACAAATAGCTGAATATAAAGCTATATAATATGTCATAAAGTGTAATTCCTTACATAAAATTCCTGAAAGACATTTGCTTGAAGCACAAATTCTGTATTTATAGAGTTGATAAGAACTTATGCGTGTGTTTTGAAATCACTCAATAATTGAATATAGGAGGAATAGTTTGAGAGTTATTATTATTTTTGTTGTATTTTATTTATTTTTGAGATAGTGGTGCGCACGTCTCTTATTTATGTCTTGGAAAACGTTGACTAAGAATAGAAGCAGTTGATAAGCCAGCCACCTACCATTGACCAATTATATACAACGAATTACGAAATGTACACCAACCTTAAAAAAGTCTGAAAGCAACCCGCACAAGAAAACTTCTATTACCAACTGCGCGCTTTCTCATTCTCATATAAATTAATTTCAACCTTAAAAAAGTAAAGGCTTTCGTTCTTTTGGCTTTCTTTATTTATTCCCCATCTTCCTTAGAAAACACAACTATGTAGGTCTTGTTTTTTTTTTTTTTTTTTTTTGGGTGTAAGAGCTTCATCATCCATTCTCTCTCTCTCTCTCTCTGGTGTTGATTTCCAGAAAGCAAAACCAAATGTGTCCTCTGAGGTTCATCTTGGTGTTCTTTTAAGCGATTCTTGTAGAATATCATGCATGGAGGACGGTTCGTTCTTCTCCCGGAACTGACATCAACTCACAGGATTCTACCAATGAAAATATACCAACCAAAAACGAAGAGTTCAATTTGAGAATAGTATGCTTATTCCCTTGTCTTGACTAAGCCCTTGAGATTGGGACCACTTGACTTGACTTGGCTTGGAATTGAGAGCACACCTAAACACTAGGCTAAGCCTTAATCTCCTCCACACTTCTTAATGAAAATCTAAGAAAAAACCCTTGAGATTGAAAGGATAATGCCCCTTTTTGTTTTGCACGTTCTCCGTTTCTTCCTTTTTCTTACTTTTAATATTTACTCTTCATTTTTCGGGCTATTATATTTTCTGAAAATGTAAGTCAACCATAAATTCAAATTGTGTGATTATTTGTAGAACAAGTTGGATCCTGAAACCCACTTATAGTATTTAATAAGAAAAGTTTGACTAGGATTTTAGACTAGTTGGCTGTAATTCTTATTGGTGAGCAGTATTCGCACGGCACCACACATGCAAGGCACTCTATTGTTTACATACATTTCTATAAGATACAGAGTGGGTACAAATATTTTAATTATAATAGGAAAAAATTCTATTCCTAATAGGAACGTTGATTTTGACTCACGCCAATAATAACTACTTTATTTGTTTTGCTTTTACTTTTCTTAGGAATCATCTAAAATAACTATTTAATTTGAAGTTAATTGAAAAGGGAGCTGTGGGCTGTTATCCATCCTCCAAGAAAGTCATTCTCTGCTCATTCAATCAGTTCAATAAATGAATTATGAACCATAAGCAAATATGTTTAAACCCAGATTAATTACAAATAAAGAAAAATCTCAACAAAAAAAAACAAAAGAAGAAGCAAGATACAGATTGTTTAGCATACATTTTATTTCGAGCCTGTTAACTTATTCTGAAGTACACATGAAGGAGGGAAAGAAAACACAGAGGAAGAAGAACAGAACCAATTGAGAGCTATAGGCATTCTTAATCCGACCTTTTGACAAATCATCACTTAATAATAGGCATTACCCTAACCAAGCATCCATATTATTATCATCAGTTTCCTCTTACAGGGAAAATTGAAATTTTAATTTTGGTAATTTTCTTAATAATGTATTTCAAACCTTGGGAAAATCCCTTAAACAAAGGAAGCTGCATGAGGCCACACACGGGGACAGGAAGAAATGAAACAACAAAAATGAGGGACGCTGTCCATTTCTTTTGGGGATGAATCAAGAGCAAAATAGTAGCAGTGAAGGTGAGCATGGTGGTTATTAGTGAGCAGAACAGAAGGGTGAACCCCAAACGCAGCCTGAATGGAAGAGAACGATAAAAGTCTTGGTACTCAAGCGGCGATGTCAGGATAGAGAGAAACGTGACCAAAGAAGCCAATGAACTGATGAGCGAGACGGTGTCAGCAACGGCAAATGTGAAGAAGAAAGAAGAATGCCGGAGAACAGGAACCCCATTTGAATCATTACCCCCGGGAGCCGTTTTGAGCCGACTGAAGAAGTTTTGCATGCTCACTATTGAAGAGCTGCTCCGCTGTCTTCTCCTGCCTGTTGTGCTTCATGATGTAACGAGGTGAAATATCTTTTTCACACGCTAGCCACACAATGAAAAATTGATGAGGAGAGGATTAATCATTTCAAATGCATCTATGTCAGTTTGGTGTAGTGGCACCGAGTTTCTATGCCTTGTTGGAGGAGGTATTGAGTTCAAAACTCATAGACGACAACATTGAATAAAGAAAATGCATGCATCATTCCTAGCTAGTATATGAACTTCAATTAATTACATAACTCATAACACTCACCGCCATCCAACGCAATTTATCCTGCAATTGTAACGCTGGACCACCTAGGCGCTGAGTGTCTGCTGAGTAATATCTCATAGTTGCAGCTTGATGCAATATGGTGTTGCCGTTGTTGTCAATCTTCATAGCCATCCTTGATGTTATTGATTTGCTCTTTTTTATAAGATTAAAGATCTCCATCCAGCGATGCAAAATGGCCACGTGCAAAATGTTTTGTTGCTCATCAATATCGTGAGCCTCAACCGATTGAGGGTGTAACTCCAACATCTTTTTCACAATTTCTGATATTCCGTTTCTAGCCGCTATGAGCAATGGGGTATGGTTCCTATCATCATCACGGAGAACATTATCTTCCCTTGATGTCATCCATGAATAGTCCTTTTCGATGAGCAAATGAGTGAGTTCCAAGAGTGATTTTTCATTTTGCATTTTCTCGAACATCATACGGCTTCCTGGGCTTTCGAATCCTGGTTATAATCATATCATGCATATTCAGTAGAGAAATATTGATGAAGGGAACACAGTGTTACTTAGATCCACTTAGCATTGTATTTCAATCATCTAAATTGTCAATTCAGATCGTTGAAGTAAAATTTGTAATAGACCTCACATGAAGTCACTCAAACAAGATTATTTGAGGGATTGATCAATAGAACAGGATGGAACAGAACTATATATACACTAATAAATATATCGCACACAAATGTATATGCACTACTACAAAAAACACTTTGCGCAACGAAATAATTTTGTTGCGCAAAGATCGAAAAGAAAGGTTTTGCGCAACAAAAAATATTTTTTGTCACGCAGAGATACTTTGCGCAATGAACGATAACAATTTTACGCGACGAATACTAACGTCGCTCAAAGATACTTTGCGCGACGAAAATTAACCACTTTGCGCGACGAATTATAACTACTTTGCGCGACGAATATTATCAACTTTGCGCAACGAATATTAATTACTTACTACTTTGCGCGACAAAACTTAACCACTTTGCGCGACGAATCCTAATGTCGCGCAATACTTTGCACGATGAAATACTCAATTTTTTTTATTTTTTTTTATAAATTTTTTAATTAAAATAAACTAGTTTAATAGTTTGCGCGACGAAATATTTTGTCGCCCAAGGTTTTTGACATTTTGTTTTATTATTTCTCTTATATCAATTTCATTATATTAATTTTTCAAATTTTTACTTTTGAAATTTAATTTAATTGTATGATTTTTTTTTAATTGCTTTAATTTAAATTGACATATTCAAAATAAAATTACATATGAAAAATAGTTGTCAAATTATCCAATATATATAATATTCAAAATGTACACATAAGTTAACAAAGTACAATAATAAAATATACAAGCCTATTGTGGTGGTAGTGGCGAAGGGTATGTTTCGATAGCGTCCAAATCCTCAACTTTAGCCGTCAAAGTCTCGACGATTCCCTACAAAAAATAAATATTGTCAAATAACAAAAAATTGGCAAAAACTCAAAACTAACTCCAAAAACACATATTAATGAAAAAAAAAATTAAAGTTTGGAGAGAATATACCTTTTGGCAAGATTTTGAGTGAGTGAGAATGAGAGGGAGAAGTGAGTGTGAGAGAATAGAGAAGATAGTGAGAGAGAGATGAAAGAGTGAGTGAGAGTGAGAGATGATGAAAAGAGAGATAAGAGAGTGAGTGAGAGTGAGAGATAGTGAAGAGAGAGATGAGAGATTAAGTGAGAGGAGTGAGTATGAGAGAAAGGGTAGGATTTGGGGAGAGGGAAAGAGAGAGGAGAGGTAAGAGTAGAAGACATTGAGAAAATGGTGGTGGAGTTATTTTGGTTTTAAAAGCCGTATCACTTTGCGCGACGAAACAATATATTGGTCGCGCAAAGTCTCGACATTTTTTTTTTAAAAAATTCCCATTTTTGGTGCACGCCCAAATTTTTAGGGTTTTGCGTGACGAAATTTTGGTCGCTCAAAGTTTTGCGCGACCACAATATTCCCGCGTCCCATTTTTGGTACCCGCCAAATTTTTAGAGTATACTTTGCGCGAAGAATTATTATATTGGTCGCGCAAAGTCTTAAAAAAAATTTAAAGCTACTAATAAATATATATACTATTCAATTTCTTAAGTGTTATACGTACAAAATAAACAAATTTAAAGCTACTCAACGATCCAACCGTCAAACTTGTTTGTTTATACTTCGAGATCATATACGCCAAAATTCGGAAAAAATAAACATTAAGAGATCAAGTAATGGGACAAAACATTTCGACGGTTATAAAAGAAAAATCAAGATTTAACGGTTATTTCAACTCTGGTTTTGATGATTTTTTACAGCTACACTCCTTGACCCTATATGAATACAATGACTGCATTCGATCGTCAATTTAAAATATTTACACTAGTGGATACCACAAAATCTTATGTTATATTTAATAAAAGTATAAATAAACTCTTAATTGTTAGTGAATATATTGTTTTGATGGCATACGCATTCTACGAAACTAGTTTCAACGATCCAACCGTCAAACTTGTTTGTTTACACTTCAAGATCATATACGCCAAAAATCGGAAAAAATAAACATTCAGAGATTAAGTAATAGGACAAAACTTTTCGACGGTTATAAACGAAAAATCACGATTTAACGGTTATCTCAACTCTGATTTTGATGATTTTTTACAGCTACACTCCTTGACCCTATATGAATACAATGACTGCATTCGATCGTCAATTTAAAATATTTACACTAGTGGATACCACAAAATCTTATGTTATATTTAATAAAAGTATAAATAAACTCTTAATTGTTAGTGAATATATTGTTTTGATGGCATATGTATTCTATTAAACTAGTTTCAACGATCCAACCATCAAACTTGTTTTTTTATACTTCGAGATCGTATACCCTAAAAATCGGAAAAAATAAACATTCAGAGATCACGTAATGGGACAAAACTTTTCGATGGTTATAAACAAAAATCACGATTTAACGGTTATTTTAACTCCGATTTTGATGATTTTTTACAACTACACTCCTTGAACCTATATGAATACAATGACTTAATTTGATCTTCAATTTAAAATATTTACACTAGTGGATACCACAAAATCATATGTTGTATTTAATGAAAGTATAAATAAACTCTTAATTGTTAGTGAATATATTGTTTTGATGGCATACGCATTCTACGAAACTAGTTTCAAAGATCCAACCGTCAAACTTCTTGTTTGTTTATACTTCGAGATCATATATGCCAAAAATCGGAAAAAAAAAACATTCAGAGATCAAGTAATATGACAAAACTTTTCGACAGTTATAAACGAAAAATCACAATTTAACGGTTATTTCAATTTCGATTTTGATGATTTTTTACAGCTACACTCCTTGACCATATACGAATACAATGAACCAATCTGATCGTCAATTTAAAATATAATATATTTAAAATATTATATTTTTCTAACAAAATAATTTTATTTTATTTTTTTTGTAAAGACTTTGCGAGACGAAGTTTAGTAATTCGTCGCCCAAAGTCATGCAAAGATTTTTATTTAAAAAATTATTTTATTTATTTTTGTAAAAACTTTGCGAGACGAAACACACTTCGTCGCGCAAGACTTTGTGCACTGAATTTTATTGTTTCGTCGCGCAAAGTTGCTTTGAGCGAGTGACTTTGTGCGACGATTTGTGTTTCGTTGGGCAAAATTTATTCGCGTAAGACTTTGAGCGACAAAGTTAATTTTCGTTGCGCAAAATCACTTTGAGCGACGAATTGTGTTTCGTCGCGCAAAATTTGGTCGTGCAAGGGGTTTTTTTTACTAGTGATGGCCCATTTTGAAAGTTAGATGTATAACTCGTAATCTTCTTTGAACAACTAGATTGGCAAGGCTGATTGATCCTGCTCTCCAAGTCATTTCGTGGGATCCGATCAATATTATCATCATTAAAAAGGCCTGAATGTATATAAACAAGGGAAGCATAAAGATTAGCATTATTGATGCAGCGGAACAAGTAAATAAAAGATAATTTCAAGCAAACTTAATTCCGTTGATTCAAAGAATACCCGGAATTAAAACTCTAATATGTTAATTCTGAGAATACCCAGGAAAAGAGTAAAGAGATGAGAGAAAATTCTCAATCTTCATTTAATAACAAACATCAACTGTCCTTTCTTACAATTTCATGCATTATTTATAGGAGCCTCTCAATCAAGATGAGATAACTCCACATAACTCTCCTAAACCTTTCCTATCCCAACTTCATAACTTCACATTAAATCTCCCTATAACTCACAAAGATGAAAAGACTCTCCATAACGTTATTCATGAACTTAGATAACTCCCACATACGAAGAGACACTTATTTAATATAGGTTATTAAGACTTTCCTCATGCATGAACGTGATCCCAATGGTCCATTTATGTATTTGCTAAACTCGCTGCATCAATTATCATTATCAGAAAAGCTTGCATAAATAAAGGGATCACTATTCGTGCTCCATATAGTTATATATGTAGTATAATAAGAGAAATGCACTCCCTGCTCCTCTTGCACTTCACTATTAGGCTACATATGTTGATTAGTACTTATGATTGGATTGGATAAATGACTACACAAAAAAATAGAAGTAGAGTGTTGAATGATTTTTCATTTTGTTGGGATTAAAAGGCCTAAGTTATAAGCTATGTTGATATCTCACCATTTTGTGGCAATAGGAAGACTGGTTAACCATAACATAGAGAGAGAGTGGTGACCTGTTGAAAAACTGGTTAACCATCCACCATAACATCATTTGATAAGCCAACCTTTAGGAAGCATAAGTGAACTTGAAAGGACCAGAAATTCAGAAAAGAACACAAAAGAATCTAAGAGAAATTGAAAAGTTCAGAAATTTAGTAAAGTTTTCTTGCCCAAATTGCATATAGTATAATTGTGCATATTTCGTTTGCATACTCACTTAGAGATGCTCTAATAAACAATTTGAGGCAGCAACTCGTTGTCTCATAGAGCATGTGGGTACTGGCGGACCCACAGATGCGCAAAGAGGTGCAGTTGCACCCTTCCTCGTCGGAAATAGCCATGGATATGCTGGAACTTGCCCCTCTGGTTGTGCTCATAACGTGTTTGACGAAATGCCTCAAAGAGGCTAGTTTTTCCTTTGTTGCGCTGTGCAGTTGCTGCGCTCATATTTTTTTTTAAAACTCCTCGCCAAAATGACGTCATTTTGGACGAGGCCTTAGGAAAACAAAAAAACAAAAAAAAGGAAACATGATTAGAGAAGAACCCTTAGAGCACTTCCAGCAGTTTGCCCTTTGCCATGGCAACGGGGGGCTAGGGCAGCTACTGTTCACGTGAGTAGTGGCTGCCCTTGCAAAAAGCAATGTGTGTTTCCAACAGTTGCCATGGCAAAGGGCAAACACTATTCATTTTTTTGTTTTTTTCACAAATTTGTTTACCTAAACAATTAATTTGGACAATATTTTCGGATAAGATTTTTGGGTTCGTACTTGTCAATATTTATTATAAAATTCATATCTCATAATCGGATAAAATTTTCGGATAAGATTTTCAGTTTCAAATTTTAGATAAATTTCAAAGTGATAAATAAAAATACAATTTGAAAGTGAATAAAATGTTGAGTAAAAAGTGAATAATAGTAGAAGTAGAACAAAATGTATGAGGATTTGGTGTTGAAAGTGAAGAGTGTTGATAGGTATTTATAGAAAAAAAAATTCATTAATTTTTGGGTATTTTTTTCATTTTTTTTATTGCACAAAAATTGCCTGCTGTTGGATTGGAGGACAAAAAGCGATTGGAGAGCCTAAAGGACGCCACGTGGCTGCTAGCTGTTGGTGGCCACTGTAGCGTTGCACGTACCAATGGTAAAAAAATTCAAATCCAAGGGCTGACGCTAGCCTGGCGTTAGTGATTACATCAGCCCAAAACTCGGGCTCGTGCGCGAGCTGAACTCCCCCTCGAGCCAGCCTTTGCTGCTGGAAACCCTTTTTTGGCCCAAACCCCCCCCCCCCCCCCCCAGCCCGAGCCCAACCTTAGCTGCTAGAAGTGCTCTTATTGTCCACAGAATAGGGTTGTCAAATCCAAGTTTGCATACACCTTATAACTTATAAGCCTTCCCACCGTCCACTTCAAATGTAATCCATAACTAGGAATTGGAATTTTGGATTGAGAGAGGTCTTCAGAATGTTTGTGGGTATTCTCTAGTGGTGAGTTCTCCTTATGCTCTTGTCTTCTTCTCACTGCGTGTTCTATTTGACAATAGCCAATCAAAGCAACTCAATCTAATTTTATTTATTTATTTAAACTAAACCACTCAAGCTAATTGATTCGGTTTGCTTTTAGGATCGCTTGCTTTTGATAAGCATGTTGTAAAGTCTAGAGTGGAGAAATAATGAAGAATTGTTGTCCAAAATGGATTGATGAATGACAATTTTTGGTTTTGAAGTAGCTACTCAAATCATCAATGGGCCGTGTTAATTGGAACCACGTTCTATTATTAAATGTCGACAAAATCATTGGCCAAAATGGAAAGAGGCAATTCTATTGCAGATGAGAATGAACGTGAAAGAACAAACCCATAGTATGAACCCCAAAAGATGTTAACCCTGAAGGTTATACTTGGGTGTTCGGAATAAAGAGAAATATACTTACTTTATATGACACAATGTTTCTGGTAGAAACAAGGAATGTTGAGGTTCTTCATATTTACAGATGCAATCGTGCCTTCTTATTGCACATTTACGGAGACCAACATGTTATCTTTAAGGGTTATTAAATGCACGGAGCATATCGTCAGAAGCGATTCCCTAAAGATGTACAAGCAAGACAAATAGCTGAATATAAAGCTATATAATGTGTCATAAAGTGTAATCCCTTAAATAAAATCCCTAAAGGATTGAAATTGCATAAAGCAAGTCCCTGAAAGATATGTGTCTGAAGCACAAAATTTGTACTAAATACTAATATGTATAAATTGCCTCAGTGAATACATTAATTATGATATGGTTTCAACACACTATAACTCCCAAAGAGTTGATAATTGATCAAAACTCTTGAAGAGTTAATACTTGGTTAAAACTCCTGAAGAGTTCAAGAAATATTTGTCTCGGCCTGAAGATCGAGCATTATGCCAACGAGATTCTTGCTTATACTAAGAAAGTATTGAAGCATTTTTATGTGGATTATTCGTTGGGCACTTAAATGATTTTTCAAAAGTATACTGGACCAGACATTGTATTTTCCAGATAAAGCTCAGCTCTATCACCACCGCTTTGGGATGATATGAGGCATATTTGATGCTATCTCTGCATAACACCATATACAAGCATATTCTTTTCAAGTGAACTTACAAATAGCTTAGATTTTGTTGGATACGTGGACTCTGGAAATTTCTATTATTTACATAGAGATCACTTACTAGAAGTATATTTACTTACTCAACTAAGGAATTTTTGATGGCTACATCCTTCACTCACTTCGAAAGATTTTCGCTCCAAAAGATAGTCATGAAGATATCAGGGGGAGCATCTAGAAGTATGCTACACTGATTACTGTAATCTTCTTCCTTCCATCAGTTTTCTACCTCACTGAGTTTCCTTCTAGCAAGATTTTATTGAGACAACAATATGTTACTTGAGGTCTCCAAGTGGGAGTGTTGTAAAGTCTAGAGTGGAGCCCACGCGTTTAGAAATAATGAAGACACCCACCCAGGCCGCCATCCAACCTCTGCCCAACTCACCCTTCCCTTCTCCCCTCTCCCTCCCCTCTCCGTTTGACTCCATCTAAGCAGATTCGGCCTTGTGGCCCTCTGTTGTTCTCATATTTTGTTTCTCTATGTTACTTGAATGAAGATCGATTGGGTACCTTCATCTTTCTATTCCAAAGAATGAGATCAATTGACAATAGTTGAGAAAATGGTTGAGGGAGATCTGCAAGAGTTGAGAAAATGATATTGCTAGGCTTTGAGAAATTGAATTGGTGAGCAAGAGAGAGAGAGAGAGGGGGAGAGAGAATTGGTTGGTGTGGCGGAGGGGTGGATGGGCTAGCAAGGGAGGAGGATGGTGTTTGAGCTGGGTTGTTGGGCTGGTGGGGAGGGTGGGTACATTTGGGGAGTGCGGTATGGGGGTTGTTGGGTTTTGTTTCTATTAATAAATAAATTATTTTTTAGTTTATAGATTTTATTTTTATTTTAAATAATTTGTGGACCAAATTGCCTCTCCACAACTAACAGAAGTTAAAAAGAATTAAACAGAAATTGAGGATTGTCCTCGAATTGCTTCAAATTGAAACCACATGGACAAAATCGACCAAATTGAAACGACAGGGACCAAAGTAGTAAAGGTGACAAACCACGAGACCAAAAGTGATTTTTTGCCTTCTTTTATCTCTCTTTATTTCTTCTTTATCTCCCATTTATTGGTTATTTATTATTTATATTGTGAGGCTTTGATCTTGATTATGTTGAAGAATATAAAGTCCCACATTGGAAACTTGACGAAATAAATTATAACTTATAATAAGTGGTTCCAGTCCTAATAACATCGAGGCGTTTTGCGATAAAACATCACACCTATTAGGCTTTGTAGATGGTTAAGTTGAGGACAATATCGGTGTTGTTAGCAATGGGCCGCTGGCCGACCTCTCTAAATTTAACATATTGGAGGTGCTGCCACTTGAAGACCAACCATTATCAATTTGGGTTTGTACAAACTCAGTTGGAGATTTGGCTTATGTTGCTATTTCGAAGACCAGACCTTGTGTAAGTCCCGTGTCTTGGGGAAACAAGAACAGTGAGTAGTCCCACATTGCTCGAGGAAGGAAAGGTGAAGTGTTTTATATGTGTGGGCACTTCTCTTCCTAGCAAGAGGCCTTTTGGGCAAAATAGCATTAGCTTGAGCCCAAGAACAAAACCGTGAGGGGGGAGGCCCAAAACGGACAATATCTTGTTAGGGGAGTCGGGTTTGACCCAATTCAGGGGCTCCGACCCGGCTGAAAATTGCTCTTTGAACCGCAACCAAGAGTTTGTCCAAGCTATCTTTGGACCACTCAAGTGAGTGGTAAGAGAATCCAAACTTCATGGATTAATTGGCTGATCATTATCCCAAACCAATACTTGGATTTTCATTTGTTTATTGCCATTATAAATAATAATTCCCTTGTTTTGACTAAGCCCTTGAGATTGGAACCACTTGACTTGACTTGGAATTGAGACCACACCTAAACACTAGGCTAAGCCTTAATCCCCTCCACACTTCTTAATGAAAATCTAAAGAAAAAACCCTTGAGATGTCTGAAAGGATAATGCCCCTTTTTGTTTTGCACGTTCTCCGTTTCTTTCTTTTTCTTTCTTTTGATATTTTCTCTTCATTTTTCCGGCTATTATATTTTCTGAAAATGTAAGTCAACCATAAATTCAAATTTTGTAATTATTAGTAGAACAAAGTTGGATCCTGAAACCCACTTATAGTTTTTAATGAGAAAAGTTTGACTAGGATTTTAGACTAGTTGACTGTAATTCTTATTCGAGGGGCACCACATATGCAAGGCATTCTACTGTTTACATGCATTTCTATAAGATCCCCCTCCTTGTACCATAAAAATTCAGGTTAAAAAAAAAAAGAGTTGAGCAAATGGCAGCTTCAAGTGCTGATCAGAAAGATAAATATCGTTCGTATTTATATGGAGAGGGAGAAAAGAACACCAAATGGAGGTTTGGTGCCCCTCCCAACTATGATGTTGTTAACAAGCTCTTCGAAGAAGGCAGAACCAAGGTCTCTCTCTCTCTCTCTAATTGTGTGTTTGTTTTTAGTAAGAATTTTGTGTTTAATTTCTATGATCATTAATATCTTCCTGTAGCATGTTATTATATATTCTGATTAAAGTATCATATACTTTGTAATTAATTGAAGATATGGCCACCTGGGTCACTCGAAGAAATGGTACAGAACCTTTTGAAGACATATGAAATGGAGCTTTTCCACAAGGCATGCGTCGACGACTTCAAATCAATAGATCCAAAAAAGTTCACTCTCAGCCTAAATGGTACGTATATATGTATACTCTTTAATTATTACCACAAGTTAAGAAAATTTTACCAGAGAAAATCATGAGTTCAAATCTCGCAAAAAGCAGTATTTGAATAAGATGAGATAATAAAAGAAAATCTAGCTTTCGAAGTTTGTATTAGTACTAATTAATTCACGTTTTGAATCACACATAAAATTTACAGGGAGAAAAGGATTAGGTTTGGAAGATATAAAGAAACTGGGTGGAGGCTATAACCCATTGCTGCAGTCGTCTCTACCAGAGGAATTCCAGATCTACAAACCATCTGAAGAAACAGAAGATTCATCTCATCGAGCTTTCACCACTACTTTCCCTCGTGGCTTTGCTGTGGAGATCCTCCAAGTCTACTCTGGGCCACCACAAATAGTTTACAAGTTCAGGCATTGGGCTTACATGGAGGGCCCTTTCAAAGGCCATGCCCCTACCGGAGAATTGGTAGAATTTTATGGCATGGCAATATTTGGGGTACGTACCTGGCCAAGACAACCATTTATCATATTCGCGAGTGCTAGTATCAGTCTCACACGGGCATTCCACTTGCATAAACAGCCCAATATCATTCACATGTGCGTGGATGACTATGCATAACTCTTGTCATTCAAGTTGCGTGCATCGTGTGTATAGATCATTACTCACGTGTTTTGGTACCTCGTGTCGCACTGATATAAACATTAGTCACTTATATAATATATAAATATATATGTCCTGCATTATTCACACATATCTAGCTATAGATTATAATTTATGATTGTTTAAATTGTCTCTCTACTTATCTCTTAATAATTTATTTGGTCTAAACAGGTGGATGAGCATATGAAAATTGTAAGTGTGGAGTTCTTTTATGATCCTGGAGAACTTCTTGGAGCGCTGGTGAAGGGTGCTAAAATTGAAAATTATGCTGGAGAGATGACAACAGGTTGCCCTATCCTGAGGAGCACAGGGTAGCTAGCTACCTGCATCCGGAGCTCTCATGTGAAGCAAACATGAAGCACATGGTTTAAGATCGCTGGCTAGCTAGTATTGAAAAACCTTGTAGCATATGCAATTTGAATAAAATAAAAATATGGCAGCTGCATTGCCATATGGTATTGTCGGTGTAAGTATGTTAATATCTATAATTTTTTTCTACTTCTGGTATGGTATCAACAAATATCCATTTATATTATAACACGTTAACAAGTTATATACCACGTCAATGACCATATTCCAGTACATTATAATTACCCGTCCCAAGCGCAACTTGTTAGTATAATTGTCAATTTGAAGGATTTGGCCACCAAATTTTGTTGTGTTTTTTTTTTTTTTTCCTTTTATTGTAACAAAAACTACTAAAGTGCAAAACAATGCTAAAACAAAATTTTATTTTTATTTTACATTGAAAGGTTCCAACCCATGATCTATTCTAATCCTAACTCATTTCTCCACCCTTTCTCGTTACCTAATCCAAAGGATTGCCACTCTGAAGAAATTAGAACTAGGGAGTCTAGATGATTTATTGTTATAATTAAATGATTGGAGCATGAAATTTATGAACCAAAAATTTGATCCGTCTCCACTTTAAACTTTGGAAACTAGTTAGATTGGTAATTGCTGACAAATTAATAAGGTTTTAGTTAATTACATTGATGGAAATCCGCATGCAACTAGAGAGAGAATCAACTGATCGAAATGCATAGTAGTATATCAAGGAGAGATGTGGTTCACTAGACCCTGAATAGATCCTCTGACCCGATCGAGCAGCCCATCATCTGCACATCAGATTTGGGAGGCCTTGATTACTAAAAGAATAGATCCTCTTACCCGATGCTACACTAGAAATCTTATAACAAAAATTATCATCACCATAGCGAAATGACCTGAAACAGAAAATTGGCCAGAGTTTGATAGATTTTTACTCAAAGTAAACGAAGCCACCAAGAAGAATATATACTTCTATTATTATATTTTTAAGTAAACCTAATCTTGGTCATATAAAAGGTTTGGGAAAGGACGTCGCTAACTATAATATAAAGTAAAATAAAACACATGAATTTGAAATTCTTTGACGATTAAAGTATGTGTAAGGGTACATATAACTTAAAAAAACTTTACAGTATATATTAACCGTTATCATGGTAAATGTTTCAAATTAAAAGAACAAGGTGTAAATTTAATTATTTTTTGTGGTTAATTAATTATATTAAGAGTATCTTTAACCGTGAATGTGTTCCATCACATCCAAAGCACATGTGCAGCAGAAAAAAGGCCTATGGCATGAATGGGTGTCGGCTCTTGCAGGAACGGTTGAATCCCAACAAGACCCACTTCACAGAACACAGAGGGGTCGCCATTCTTGTGGACGAAATCTGAAACAACCTTCTCCATCTCAACAAACTGAGCCTGGGAAGTCGTAGTGTGCATTAAATCATTATTGGAAACATGAGACACAGAAACCAAATCGCACGCTTGGAACATGGGACTGTCAGAAATTTTGGCGTCGTCCGTGCTCGGCAACACCGCATCACTCGAAGCAAGAACCGCTGGGAACATCGAATGTTGTGTGAGATCCAAAGAAATCTTAAAATCCAAGGCCTTGACACGCTCCAAGATTTGAGCCAGGACGGCGTCCATCCGATCAAAGTTGGCTTCCATGACCGGAGTTAAGGTGTCGTTCGTGGCGTTTCAAAGCAAACACGAGAAGGGAAGGGCAGGACTACTGGCTGATACCAATGTTAGACCCCGTTCAACCTTGACCTAATGTACAAAGAATATACTATTTTTATTACTCAAAACACAATACAATTCAACATACTTACTATACTGACTAAACTCATAATATAGTCAGTTAATTGCTAATACAAAAGACTGAAACACCCTTAGCATCCTATCAAGGAGAGAGAATTGGTTGGGGCGGCGAAAGGGTGGATGGGCTAGCAAGGGAGAAGGATGGTGTTTAAGCTGGGTTGTCGGGCCGGTGGGGAGGGTGGGTACGTTTAGGGAGTGCGGTATGGGGGTTGCTGGGTTTTGTTTCTATTAATAAATAAATTATTTTTTAGTTTATAGATTTTGTTTTTATTTTAAATAATTTGTAGACCGAATTGCCCCTTCACAACTAACAAAAGTTTAAAAAATTTGACATAAATTAAGGATTGTCCTTGAATTACTTCAAATTGAAACCACAGGGACAAAATTGATCAAATTGAAACGACATTGACCGAAGTGGTAAAAGTGACAAACTACAGGGACCAAAAGTGACTTTTTGCCTTCTTTTATCCCTCTTTAATTCTCCTTTATCTCCCATTTATTGGTTATTTATTATTTATATTGTGAAGTTTTGATCTTGATTGTGTTGAAGAATATAAAGTCCCATATTGGAAACTTGACGAAATAAATTACAATTGATAATAAGTGGTTCCACTCCTAATAACATTAAGGCCTTTTGTGAAAAAACCATACACCTATTAAGCTTTGTACGTGGTTAAGTTGGGGACAATATTGATGTTTTTAGTAATGGGCCGCTGTCCCGTCTTTCTAAATTTAACAGATTGGAGATTTGGCTTATGTTGCTATTTCGGAGATCAAACCTTGTTATAGCAAGGTTTTGACCCAATTTAGGGGTTTCAACCCGGCTGAAAATTGAACTTTGAACCGGTTAACCAAGAGTTTGTCCCAGTTATTTTTGGATCATGCAAGTGAGTGGTAAGAGAATCCAAACTTCCTGGATTAATTGGCTGATCATTTATCCCAAACCAAAGCTTACTTGGACTTTCATTTATTTATTGCCATTATAAATAATAATTCTCTTATTTTGACTCAGCCTTTGAGATTGGGACCACTTGACTAGGCTTGGAATTGAGGCCACACCTAAACACTAGGCAAAGCATCTCCTCCACACTTCTTCATGAAAATCTAAGAAAAAACCCTTGAGATTGAAAGGATAATGCCCCTTTACGTTTTGCACTTTCTCCGTTTCTTCCTTTTTCTTCCTTTTAATATTTACTCTTCATTTTTCGGGCTATTATATTTTCTGAAAATGTAAGCCAACCATAAATTAAAATTTTGTAGTTATTAGTAGAACAAAGTTTGATCCTGAAACCCACTTATACTTTTTAATAAGAAAAGTTTGACTAGGATTTTAGACTAGTTGACTGTTATTCTTATTGGTGAGCAGTATTCGCACGGCACCACACATGCAAGGCACTCTATTGTTTACATGCGCATTTCCATAAGATCCCCCTCCTTGTACCATAAAAATTCAGGTTAAAAATAAAAAGAGTTGATCAAATGGCAGCTTCAAGTGCTGATCAGAAAGATAAATATCGTTCGTATTTATATGGAGAGGGAGAAAGGAACACCAAATGGAGGTTTGGTGCCCCTCCCAACTATGATGTTGTTAACAAGCTCTTCGAAGAAGGCAGAACCAAGGTCTCCCTTTCTCTCTCTCTCTCTTTAATTGTGTGTTTAATTTCTATGATCATTAATATATTCCTGTAGCATGTTATTATATATTCTGATTAAAGTATCATATACTTTGTAATTAATTGAAGATATGGCCACCTGGGTCACTCGAAGAAATGGTACAGAACCTTTTGAAGACGTATGAAATGGAGCTTTCCAACAAGGCATGCATCGACGACTTCAAATCAATAGATCCAAAAAAGTTCACTCTCAGCCTAAATGGTACGCATATATGTATACTCTTTCATTATTACCACAAGCTAAGAAAATTTTGCCGGAGAAAATCATGAGTTCAAATCTCGCAAAAAGCGGTACTTAAATAAAATAACATAATTAAAGAAAATCTAGCTTTCGAAATTTGTATTAGTACTAATTAATTCACATTTTGAATCACACATAAAATTTACAGGGAGAAAAGGATTAGGTTTGGAAGATATAAAGAAACTGGGTGGAGGCTATAACCCATTGCTGCAGTCGTCTCTACCAGAGGAATTCCAGATCTACAAACCATCTGAGGAAACAGAAGATTCATCTAATCGAGCTTTCACCACTACTTTCCCTCGTGGCTTTGCTGTGGAGATCCTCCAAGTCTACTCTGGGCCACCACAAATAGTTTACAAGTTCAGGCATTGGGCTTACATGGAGGGCCCTTTCAAAGGCCATGCCCCTACCGGAGAACTGATTGAATTATATGGCATGGCAATTTTTGGGGTACGTACCTGACCAAAGCCAACCATTTATCATATTGGCGAGTGCTAGTATCAGTCTCACACGGGCATTCCACTTGCATCAACGGCCCAATATCATTCATATGCGCGCAGCGCATGAATGACTCTGCATAATTCTTGTCATTCAAGTGTGTGTGGATGACTGATGCATGCAGCGTGTGTATAGATCATTACTCACGTGTTTTGGTACCTTGTGTTGCACTGATATTAACATTAGTCACTTATCTAATATATGTAAATATATATGTCCTGCATTATTCACACATATCTAGCTATAGATTATAATTTATGATTGTTAAATTGTCTCTCTACTTATCTCTTAATAACTTATTTGGTCTAAACAGGTGGATGAGCATATGAAAATTGTAAGCGTGGAGTTCTTTTATGATCCTGGAGAACTTCTTGGAGCCCTGGTGAAGGGTGCTAAAATTGAAAATTATGCTGGAGAGATGACAACAGGTTGCCCTATCCTGAGGAGCACAGGGAGCTAGCCTCATGTGAGAAGCAAACATGAAGCACATGGGTTAAGATCGCTAGCTAGCTAGTACTGGAAAACCTTGTAGCATATGCAATTTGAATAAAATAAAAATAGGGCTTGTCCAATATAAGTCCCTACAATTTCCATTTCCTAGACATACACCCATCATTCTATAAATCTATGTGTAAAATCCAATTTCAAACTTAAATGACCAATAGCATATAAGAGGTCATAGTATTCCTATATTTTTACATCCTTGCCATCAGACTTTATATTTTATTTATAATTTATTCCAAGCATTTCATTAATTGCCATAATTTTAATTAAAACTCCCTATTAATAGCATATCAATCGCCCCATTTCTTTTGGTTATCATTCCCTCTAACATGTCGCCCCCTAAAATTGCAAACCAAAATATATATATATATATATATATATATATATGTGTGTGTGTGTGTGTGTGTGTGTGTGTGTGTGTGTGTAAATTACATATCCAATAATGTACACATGAAAAATATAAATATAAATATATACATATAAAAATATAGGTATATTATTTATCAAAAAAATAGGTCAGTTACTTTGTAATTGAAATTTCTGTATATTTTTCATAAATTAAAAATAAGTACAAAATAATTTATAGAAAATAGGTGCGTTGTATAATTGAAATTTATGCATATTTTTTATAAATTAAAAATAGGTACATTATTTAGAAGAAAAAAATAAGTTCATTATACTAGGTAAATTTTTTTACTAGGTATACATTATTAGAGAAAAAAAAAATAGGTACATTATTTAGAGAAAAAAATAGATACAAAATTTAGCCAAAATAGGTACATTATTTGGAGAGAAATAATAGGTTCACTTAAAAAAAAAATTGTTTTCATAAAACAAACAATAAAAAATATGATCAAATTATTTTTCATAAAACAAGTAATAGGTGCTTTATTTAGAGAAAAAAAAAAGGTACATTATTTAGAAAAAAAATATATATGTTCATTTAAAAAAACCAAACAATAAATAAATTATCAAATTATTTTTCAACATAATTAAAATATACACTATTATTCATATAACTATAATAAAATAGATTAGTTACAACCGTGTGTCATTAGTTTCAAATAAGTTTCTAAATTAATTCCTACATCCATTACAACCATTTGAAGATTTTTCTAAATTCACCGTGTGTCATTAGTTACAACCAAGGTCTAAAATATCGGTGGTATCGGAAATATCGGAGGTCCAAAAACACGGAAATATCGAAGGAAATATCGGGATATTATCGGTATCGGTAAAAATTGAATAAAAACCAAGGAAATTGTAAGAAAAACTTTGAAATTTTTATTGAAACTTTGCAGGATGTTTATTTAGTCAATTATCTATTAGTTTATCACAAAAAATTGGAAGGAAATGCAATGATGGATTTAATTGATTTAAGTTTATTATATAGCCAGCTGGCAAACACTGTAAATGTAGAAAATATGTAGTAATTAATGAAAGAAGATTAAACACACCATAATCATTTATATATAATGAATTACTACAATATTTTACACTTTATACATTGCATGGTAAGATACATGAGTGACTTAGTACCACATAGAGTTCCTATGAGGTTCAAAATTTTCACTATCTTCATCATCTCTATGTGTAGAGTAAGTATATTTTGAAGAGTAGTCATCAAATGATAAATCCCCAAAATAGTTTTGCATGTAATTGTTAACATGCCACCCATATGGATCCGAGATTGGTTGACGTTGTCCATAAGCAAAATCATTTGAAGATTGAGTCTCGGATTCTTTCCATGAGTCGCTTGATTCCATCCTAACAGGAATGGGATATGAAGGGTAGGGAAATGGTTGGTTATGAGTATAACCATAATTACTACTTCCTACTCCAACAAAGTCCGAAGTTATAGATAACGAGTCATTTTCTTGACTTGACAAAGTCCTCTTGCCTCTTTCTCTACGAGTCATCTTCTTGACTTCACAAAAACATAAGTGATATGGTGGTTAAGGTGTTGAAGGAGTAAAATGGGAGGGGTTCGAATCCCTCTATGCGCAACAAGGGAGGCTTTTCAAAAAATTTCATGTATTTTTTGGTTTCCGTATCGGGATATTATCGATAATATCTCGATATATTGCCCAAATCATTCATAAAAATGTTGAAGTTATCTCCCCGATATTATCGGGATAATATTGGGATAATATCGATATTATGACGATAACATCATGGTTAGTTGCTAAAATATCGGCCCCCCAAAAATCAGATATTATCGGGATAATATCGATATTTAAGACCTTGGTTACAACCCCCCCCCCCCCCCCCCCCCAATAACACATTAACTCATAAATGGGGGTAGTTTTGGAAAAATACAATAAATCAGATTTTAAGTTATATTAGGTAACTTGCTTAGTGGATCCTAGTCATCCGGTATTATTTGAAAATATTGGGTATTTTAAATAGAAAACTAAAGGAAAGAGTTGTAGGTGATTTAAAATGAATTTTATAGATCTAAGCTCAATTTACTAATAAAAATATGACAGCTGCATTGCCATATGGTATGGTCCTTGCAAGTATGATAATATCAATAAATATTTTCTACTTCTAGTATGATATCAATAAATATGCATTTATATTATAACACGTTAACAAGTTATAAACCACGTTGTCAATAACCATATTCCAGTACATTATAATTACTCGTTCCAAGCCCAACTGATCAGTATAATTGTCAGTTTGAAGGATTTGGCCACCAAATTTTGTTGTGTAATTTTTATTTTTATTTTTTGATTAAGTGTCGTGGTTTGAATACAAAAACTACCTTCTTTTTTCTTTTTGATTGTAACAAAAACTACTAAAGTGCGAAACAATGCTAAAACAAATTTTTATTTTTATTTTACATTGAAAGGTTTCAACCCATGATCTATTCTAATCCTAACTCATTTCTCCACCCTTTCTCGTTACCTAATCCAAAGGATTGCCACTCTGAAGAAATTAGAACTAGGGAGTCTTGATGATTTATTGTTATAATTAATTGATTGGAGCATGAAATTTATGAACCAAAAATTTGATCCGTCTCCACTTTAAACTTTGGAAACTAGTTAGATTGGTAATTGCTGACAAATTAATAAGGTTTAGTTAATTACATTGATGGAAATCCGCATGCAACTAGAGAGAGAATCAACTGATCGAAATGCATAGTAGAATATCAAGGAGAGATGTGTTTCACTAGACCTTGAATAGATTCTCTTAGAGCACTTCCACCCATTTGTCATGGCAAAAGGCAAGGGCAAGATAAGGGCCATTACTATTCATGTGAATAGTGGCAGCCCTTGCAAAAGGTTGTGGTGTTTCCACCCATTGTCATGGCAATAACTATTCACATGAGATTTTGGTGTGGGAAGTGAAGAATATGACTAAGTATTTTTAAAAACTTTTTTGTTGCTGACGTCAGCAAACTCAAGCTAGAGCACGGGCCCGTTTTGCCTGAGGGCTAGCCTGGTTTCGTGGGCCCCAGCAATTGCCTTGGCAGCTTCAGTCCGTTGGAAGACGAATTTGGGGCTTGGGCCCCTTCCTGCCTTGGCAAGGGCAGCCCGCTGGAACTGCTCTTACCCAGTCGATCACTGCACATGAGATTTTGGAGGCCTTGATTACTAAAAGAATAGATCCTCTTACCCAATGCTACACTACAAATCTTATAACAAAAATTATCATCACCATGGCGAAATGACCTGAAACAAAAAATTAGCCAGAGTTTGATAGATTTTTACTCAAAGTAAACGAAGTCACCAAGAAGAATATATACTTCTATTATTATATTTTTAAGTAAACCTAATCTTGGTCATATAAAAGGTTTGGGAAAGGACGTCGCTAACTATAATATAAAGTAAAATAAAACACATGAAATTGAAATTTTTTGACGATTAAAGTACGTGTAAGGGTACATATAACTACAAAAAAATTTACTGTATATATTAACCGTTATGATGGTAAATGTTTCAAATTAAAAGAACAAGGTGTAAATTTAATTATTTTTGTGGTTAATTAATTATATTAAAAGTATCTCCAACCAAGATGTTAAAATGACATGTAGAGCTCCAACACTTAAAAATGACATCACAAATGTTTTTCAACCGAACAACCTATTCCTAGGTGAAAATAAAGGCTGAGATTTTGCTGTCAAAATTGTCTTTATTTTATTTTATATATAGTTTTTTTGAAAGAGTATAAGTCGTAGTCTCACAAGGAGAATATAGATGAGTAGTTTTGGTAGCGTCGAATTATCCTAATCTGACAAGAATGGCCGCCAATACGGACCGCATGGATGACAAATTCATTTTGGTTGCTCCAACAGAATTTGCACAAAACTTTCTTCTTTGTTCTTGTTGTTGGACTCTAAAATAAAATAAAAGTTTGAAGCATCAACTACTGCCAGAGACTGGCTTCTCCATTGAATTGGTCAAGATATATACACCTCTACCATATATGCTGATTTAGTTCGCTATCAACTAGCAGACTAAAACAACAATATCAATCACTTTCAATTTTTTCACTATTTTGTTGTTCTATCCCAGTGTAGATCAACGAGGTCTAGCCCAGTGTAGTTCGCTATCTACTAAATAATAATAATAATAATAATAATTTGGTGAAAAACACAAACGCTTTAATCCTGCAATATTTGATATTAAATTCCTCCTTCCGCTTATATATATGCCATCATATGCTAGAGACTAGTAGTAAGTAATATGAGTGTCATTGAATTTGATACCAAGGCTATTCTTTTTGTCGCCTAAGTTATATATTTAAGGACCTCTTTGTAAGTCATAGAGTACTCAAATTTCTAGGTTCTAAGAAGCTAAGATGGCCTCTTCCGGAGTTAAGGGAGACAGTTATCGTTGCTATTTGCATGGAGAAGGAGAAAAGAACACCAAATGGAGGTATGGTGCCCCTCCTAACTACGGTGCTGTCAACAAGCTCTTTGAAGAAGGCAGAACCAAGGTCTCTCTCTCTCTCTCTCTCTCATCATAATATTTATCTTGAAGATATCTGATTTTTCTTTTTCAATTTGATGGAAGATATGGCCTCCGGGATCACTAGAAGAACAAGTGCAAAACCTTGTAAAGACATGGGAAATGGAGATGTTCCATAAAACAAGGGATGAAGACTTTAAAGCAAGTGATCCTAAGAAGTACACTTTCAGCCTAAATGGTAACTATTGTATCACCAAATATATTAAGACTCATCATTACACTCTTCAAAGTCCTGTTTCCATAAATTGTGCTTGTAACTTACAGGAAGGAAAGCTGTAAGTTTGGAAGAGAAGCGAAAGCTTGGGGGAGGCTACAACTCTTTGCTGCAAACCTCATTGCCAGATGAGTTCCGGTGCTACAACCCGGCAGAAGAAACGGTGGATTCAGCTCATAGGGCTTTCACAACCGCATTTCCGCGCGGGTTTGCTCTAGAGATTCTCCATGTGTACTCTGGTCCTCCACTGATCGTATACAAGTTCAGGCACTGGGGTTACATGGACGGTCCTTTCAAAGGTCATGCCCCCACTGGAGAAAAGGTTGAACTCTTTGGGATGGCAAACTTTGAGGTAAACATATCTTCTTGCCTCAAATATTATGGTTCTTTTCTCTAGCTACTTTTTCATGGAACTCATCCATCAGATTTTGTTGCAGTTGGATGAACATGGGAAAATAGTGAAGGTTGAGTTCTTTTTCGACCGCGGAGAACTTCTTGGAGGCCTTCTGAAGGGAGCAAGCTTTGACAGTTCCAGTAAAGAGGCAGCTTTAGCTTGCCCATTCTTGAGGAACACAGGGTAGCTTCACAAGCTAACCGCCACAATGTAATAAAATGGCACTAGCAAAGCACCAATGAATAATCAATGCCCAGATTGGCATACAATGTGTACTTCACCCCTATCGGGTTTTGACATCTGCTCTTTAATTTTTCAAGGACTTGATATCAGTATACATTTCTTGCAATAGAGCATAGAATATTTCAAGTAAAAGTCCATGGATGGTGGATGCCATGCAAATCTGCCACAAGTTAACTTTTAAGGGTGATTAAATTGATGTTACATCAACTTGAAAATGTAGAGAACATCAACCAAAACGTTGCCTCGACTTGTTGAGATATCTTGTAACTACAAGGCTATAAAGAGCCATCTACCATCATTACTTAATACAGTGCCCAAAAATATATTTCACTAGACCACTGAAAAATATTCATCTTTCATATACCTTTATATTGACTTACAGATACTGTTTAGAAAGAAAAAGAAGATATTATTGTGACTATTAGGTGGATCCTCCTGTTTTATAGATCAAGGGCTGTAGTATATTCAGATTGATTTAACTCTTAGGCCAGGGAAGGGACCCTGGATAAGGATCTGTCCCGCAATATCTGAAAAGACCTTCAATTTCAGGACACCCATTTGGATAGGGAATAGACCGGTGAAACGGATCACGCCCTAGTTTTTTATGGTAAAGTGAACCTCGACAGCCATATGGATCGTCTTGGAATTGAGCACGCACAATTGCTTCTCCTTTTCGAGCTGCTTCTTTTGCTGTAGAAATTGCTGGGGTACCGGCGTAGAAGAACCTCGACTCTGGAAAGCCAATTGCAGACCGATGTAGATGTGCAAATCTCTCCTCCTTGAAATCATAACTAACAACCTGGTTTACAACAAATCATGTTAGATTTTAAATTACATTGTTGGTTCACATCCTAACAGCTTAAGTTTTTAGAACAATGGTAAACCAATATACTCCATTATGGTATCAAAGCAGGAGATCCTGAATAATCACATCTGAACATAAGAAACGAAACACAGATCCCTAAAATACAAATATTCTCTTTGTTTTGTAGAACTCTAAGATGTCTTGCGCTCTTGTATGGGATATGCAAACATTCTCATAGCCAGTTTATCTTGATCATCTGGACAACTTTGCATAAATCATCTAAATAATCACATCTGAACATGAATGTGCAGATCAACGAAATTTTACAGAAAATTCATGATAATCGCATACATACATATGCATAAGTATACCTATATATGCATATGGGTGTTCAGCCTAATAGGTGCACTTTACGCTAATGGGTGCTCAATTGTGTGTCTATGATATTTTCATCCATCATACCTGTATTTTTTTATTCAAACAGGACAAACAAATTTAGAGTAGAACGGGCTTACAGTTATATTACGAGGATATGCGCCAGTAAGTTCTCGGAACCGGCACACGCTGAAGAGAAGATTCTCAAAACTGTCCCTTGCATGCTCTTCTGTGAGTGTCCTCGATCTCAAATCTTCTTTGCCTAAAGAAGCCACCATGGCATAAGTTGTATACAAGTTAACAATCAATAAAAGATATTTCAGACCAACATGCATTTAAACTAAGGTTGAACAATCATGTTTTCTTAACCTTTGCAAAAGCAACTAAAAACTTGTCACTAAAGAGAGAGAAGTAAAAATAATAAAAAAGGAAGAATAAAACATTACAGTAAATATTAGAACAATTGCTTGTAAAGCATCTATTACAAACAATGTAAAGAAGCATATAACTTGAAGAATAGAACATTTATGTGGCAGCATAAATAAAATCCGCTTAATATAAAAGGAAACCGCCGGAAGTAGTTCATGCACAAAAAATAACAAGAGAAGATAAAAAGTGAAAGAAACAGAACAAAAGAGAGAAAGAGATTATAAAAATAAATAAATAAATAAAGAGAATAAGAGGGAGGAGCTTAGAGAGAAGAAGCAATAGTATGAGAACAAGGGAATAACATAAGAAACGAAAAACAGATCCCTAAAATAATAATAATAAAACTAAACGAAGTCAAATTCCATAATTTTTATGCAACTGAAAACAGGAAAACTTCTGCCATTAGACCTAGAATGATGAAATCGATGAAAAACTCGTAAACTTACCATTCTTTGTTATAGTAACTTCAAGAGTGGAAGAGAACAACGGTGCACCAGAGTGGAAATTGACTGACATTTAGACAGAAGGCAACAGTGGAAGTGATAGACGTAGAAGAAGCGAAAGGTTAAAGTGGTGTAAAGTGGTGTTCACAGTGGAGGAGGTGAAGGCAAAAGGGAGCTGTCTGTGGTAGTAGTCAATTTTCCTGGAGTGTGGTAATAACTACAACAGTCATAGTACGGGTAAGCTTAGGTGGTGTTCGCACTCATAGTTGCAAAGTCTTGTGTTCTTTTTCCTTCGACAGTTCTCCATTAAAGAAGCAAGAAATACATACTACTATTATCTTTATAACCTATTTGATAGCTATTAATCCTTGTGCAACCAGAATATGCATGATATTTCCAGTCTGATGGAAATTTCCATACCATACTGTCAAACGTGTATTATTTACAGATATCCACAAGAGTTCAAACATATATACTGCTATTTTTAGTTTTTTCATATGACATTAAGGTATTCATCCAAAATCCAAAAACAATATGACAAATGAAATCCAAGCAAGACTCAGGTAAATTTAATACGAACAGTACACAACTTGCATGTACTGTATATCTCTTCCCGGGATGATAATTCCCACTAGTAAAGATATCACTTAAACTCCAGAGCTCATCTTGAAACCTAAACTTTTATAGAAGTTGCCAATAAAGCATTCAATGCTAAAAAACTTCAAGGAATTTATCATTTCACAACTTGTATATTTTGGTTTATCTAGTTAATAGCCTTGTCAACAAAGAGAAATTCCATGCGCAGTTATTAGCTTACCCTTTTGACCGGAAATTCAAGTTTGCCAAAGGTCTTAAGTGAAAATAATTTATGCGATCAACTTGACAGCTTTGTCATGAATCATCATGTTTCCGGAAATTCATGTCAATATAGTATTTAGATCAATCAGCAGTAAACTCACGAATTCGACATTTAAATTTGGTGTATATTGTAACAAACTGGGTTGCGTAACCTTTCTTCTTTGGCACTTCTATAATAAACTGAACAAAAATTGCCACCAGCAAGGACTAAACATCTCTTTTTGTTCTTTTCTATAAACCTCTTCTATCGAAGGAGGACTAAAGCAGTACATCTCTCTGTCTTGTTTTTTCCTCTTAGAGTTCTACAAATGAATTTCTTCAAGTTAAATTTCGACTACAAAACATTGCAAATGCAGCATGCTTTACCCCGAGATGCATGAATACAAAAAGAAGATTAGTTCCAAACAATTCCGTTGTAACTTAATACCTTGCTGAAAATTTATCCAGGTTCTAGCAAAACTTTAGGCCATGCTTCAGGCAACCCAAAACACACATAAGAAATTATTGCCATAAATACTGTACATTCACAGAAACTAATGGCCATAACACCAAAAATGAAAACAAAAAAGATCATAAACAATCAAGTACATGAGAACCATTTTAAACAGCATCCTATAGATCATGCTTCATACAATTGGCAGTCCATTAAGTCTTAAAGTAAAAATGAATCATATTTTACACAAGGCATACCAAAACATGTCTAATACAAGAAAAATACAGTAACTCACCAAACCATCCTTTTGATTCAGCAACTGCCCAATAACTCTGTGCCTCGCTCCGAGGACCAGCATCTCTTCGAGTCTCTCCACCACTAAACAGAAGCAAAGCTCTATCGTCTTTGGCTGCGACTTCAATTCCCTCTTGTATATGCGCCAAGAAAGTTGCAGCTTGACCTGGATTCTTCTGATAAGACTCCAAAAACCAAGAATCCTCCTTATCAACTTTTCCACAGCTACTGCTAGTATAAACTGAATGCCCAGCAACCATGACTAGATTCTGAAGATTCGGCAACGGATAACTATTCGAACCCATGTCAAATTTTTTATAGCTAGCCATCATTTCAAACCGGCTCTCATATAGAGAGAAAAGTATGAGAATTGTGACCCCAACTGACAAGGAGATGGTGAAAACTAAAAGTGGGTGCAGCTTACAATAATACTGAAGGCGGTTTCCAATGGACCTAATCATTTTGATGGGTTGCAATGGTGAATGCCTATGCTTTCGGGTTCTTCTAATGGTTCCAGATTCTAAATCAAAGTCACCTCTTGGGTAGGCTGTGAAGGATTTAGGACTGCCAGGCCGAAATGGATAATTGCTCATTATAGTAAAAATCCAGCTTACGCGGATATAAATGAATAGAACAAACCATGCCCAGGAGAAAATTTAGAGCAAAAAAGTAATGGTGATCATGAATTTCATGATACAAATACAGAGCAATATGTACAACTACACAGGGAGATCAACCAATTTCCACATAGAGGTTGCAACGCATCAGTGGAATTTATAAAGTTTGCAGCTTTAATGAGAATCAGAGGGATTTGCGAACGAATTTTACAACTGAATCAAGCACAGGCTGAACCAGAGAGAGAGAGCTCACCGAAACTGGTGTCTGTGAAATTGTTGTGTGCGCTTCTAACTGAGACGAACATTCAGGTTTCAGTGATTCTTTTGTTATTTAAATACAGGGAAGATCCAAGCTTTAGAGGTTTCCTTGAGATTTGAATTTGACTCTGATGGAGGAAAAAGAAGAATTTTACTCTGAATGTTCCTTATTTCTATTTTTCAGATTTGAAACATTTTCTTTTATTTATTTATTTTTGTCTGAGACTTGAAACATATTGCTTAATTAAACAAAATTTGTCTAAAGTCAATGTGTATATTATTTATTTTTCTTTTGAAAGAGTTAATGTCACACCCCGGATCGGCTTCGCCGTAGCACGATATTATCCGCTTTGGGTCTTCCTCTCTATCCTCACGATTTTGTTTTTGGGAGCTCACGACAACTTCCTAGTGGGTCAACCATCCTGGGATTACTCTGGCCCCCAACTCGCTTAATTTCAAAGTTCTCATGACTCCGAAGCCAGTGAGCTCTCAAAAGGCCTCGTGCTAGATGGATGCGGGCATGTACATATAAAGCACATCAACCCCCTCTCCGTTGGTCGATGTGTGATCTTACAGTTAATGCATCCAATAAAAATTAGTTGCCGTCACCAAATTTATTGATTTTATAGTGTTTAGTGAAAAATTAAAATCTATAACAAAAAATAATGATAATCTCGTGAAAAATAAATAAGCATGGAATAATTTGGCGAAACCATTTTAAATCAGTTAGGTTTTGTTGAGAATCTCTGCTTGGGTTGGCTGTTTTTCCACGTTAATTTTTAAAATATTTTTATTGTTTTATTGCCCATTATTAAAGGGCCAAAACACCTATCTTTAGGGTTTGTTTGGTTCGAGGATTGAACATTTTTAGAATAAATTTTTCATGTATAATCTCGCTTCCTTTGTCTAATACCACCAAATGGGAATGGTGGATGTAATTTTGGTTTCCAATATAATTTTCATATCTTTAGTTCTTAGCATTATAAATTTTGGTTAAGTGCGATTTGCCTTGGATTAGATTGGTAGATGAAATCAAATAAATAAAAAATTGGGACACCAAACTAGACCGTCGATATCATTGGTTTTTATTTTATTATTTTGCAAAAGGACCCGACCCTAAGGCCCGGTGTGTAACTTCGGTAGTAGAAACTAGAAAGCACGTACCCTCTGATTAAGGCTTAAGGTTCGAAGCTAAGAGAAAGTATCTCAAATGATTCCATCTTACATGGTACTTTTCTTGTGCCGGTGCCATTTTCCGATTCTAACATTTTTGCCATTTAATGTACTAAAATATGAAAATTGGCACGTCAAATCAAATGGCATGAAAGCATTGAAGATGAGATAGCATGAGGGGTTCGGGTACTAAAACTAAACAAATTGGCGGAAGAAAACAGGAGGCAGCAAAACAGGGATTTAATCAGAGCGTGCAACAACATAATGAAGTAGGAATTTAACCGCAAAAAAAACATCTACTGGCTACTGGCCCTGAAACCTCATGTCCAGAGTTCAAAAAGAAGCTACAACATGATGCACAATGCAAGGAATCTGAAGTCCTGAATGGGGAGAAAATACTAGTGCAAGAATCTTGATGATGGTTTAGACAGGCTTTCTCCTTGTAGATCCATTTACCACTGGAAAGCAAACAGATAATGGCACATATGATCAAACTGATCACAATGAACCTAAGATAAGAACATAATTAGCCCACATAAACCTGTTCCACTACTTTTCAAGTCAAGACTGATTTGGATTGGTTTCAGACAATTACACACAATTCCAAACCATCCAATGCATTCAAGCAACTAGCAACCAACTCCTACCAGCAGGATGAAAACAAACTAAAAACATGATACTTTTGGGAAGAAAAGAGGCAAAAACATGTTTGTTATGACAAATTGTACAGCTTGGCAACATAATTATACAACTTGGCAACACCAGAGTTCTTATGATTTAGAATTTAAAAAGATATTTTGTTTTATAACCATTAACAAGAAAGAAAACAGCAGCTATTCATGGGACTAGGACAGAGATTTAGCTCAGACATAGCTGTCAATCAATGATTTCCTCATTTCATCCACAATGGCACTAGGTTGAGCTTCCCTCAACTTGAAAACACTTTCAATAACTGAGAGTTCTGTGGCAGTGGTGTCTGACCCACAGAATGCTGTCCAGTCATTCACCGTCATGCCTGCAGCTATCACTTCACTGCCACGATTGACTGTTCCAGCAACCAGAGGAACCTGTAGAAGCGTTGAAAGCTCGTCCAAGTCTTCAACAGATGTGTGGGGATGAACCTGCACAAGTGTTTTCAAAATTAGGATTTATAGTGGAATCAAAGGAAAAAAGAAAAAGAAAAGATGACACACAAAAATTAAAGATCTTCAACAAAAGATGCCTCAGAAACACCAGCCCAAGAAAACATGTTCTTACCATGCCACCTCTGTTGGTGAAGGCACAGTAACTGCCCACAAGGATATTACCGGCAATCGTCTGCCTAAAAACTTCCACGCCAAGTACATCTGCGATCATCTCCTCAGTTTCCTGAGCAAAACAACAAATAAATACATGAACAAATGCAGAAGCAATCTTAAATTTACTTGAATTCAAAAGGTTTATGTCATCTTCTAAATGGAAAAGGGTGGTTGCAAAGTTGCACTGCAGCTTTGTTTATTTATCAAGATCTTGAGTTTCTCTTTAATTGGTGTTCATGGCTCTAAGTTCATATGAGAACCAAAGTCTGCTTGCAACAAGCACATGAAACACTGCTTGCCACATATCCATATGATATCAGTCAAAACATACAAACAACCCAAATATAAGCTTGAGAACCTCACCTTAGAACATTTCCAAAGAATTGGTTCTACAGTCAAAATGCCTAAAAAAGCTTTTAAAGCCTTAGACATTAGAAGGTTTAAATGGCCTTGGTGGAGGAACCAAAATTGTATCTCACCTATTCAATTCCTCTTTAACGAGCAAAATTACATATTGATTCTGAACCAAATTCAAACTTTTGCTGAATAGTCATGTATAACACAATATAATCACTCGCAATACATACAAGTCTATATAGCATAAAAAAGTAGGATGCCCAATGGCCCATGACATGTGCACGTGAGATGAACCAAATCCTCATCGAGTTTTAATTTTCCTTAAAGGGGGGGATCTTACTTGTTCTGCAGTAACCTCAGTGAATACTTTTACATGCTAAATAGGGTTGATTTTAGGATAGATGTATGATGCCTTCCAATTTTCCTATGATTCCAGAAAGGTTGGGGTCTATTTGGGGAGAAGAACTTTGTAGGTTATTTGCTTTGAATTCACAGAAAAACTCGGCTTCTTTTTTTTCTTTTTTGCAAGGGAAAGTAAACACTAAACACGAAATAACCAAAAAACAGACTTCGGATAAAGTAGAAAAAAAATACTCTGTCAAGATCAGTGTGTGTAAGAGCAACATGATCATTGCAAGCAATACAGTTTCCAAGAGCAGATAGTCTCTCTTCAATGCGCTGAACAACAACATGATCAGGTAAACTGTTCCTCAAGTGCTGGAGTTCTTGATTTTCAATAAAAAAAGAAGTTCAATAAGTCAAAACAGAAAACAAAAAAACCATCAAACAGAAATACCCAAAAGAAAAAGAAAGAGGAAGATACAAAGATTAAAAAAAAAACCTTGGTCTGTGGTCGTGTGAGGCAAAAGAAGCCCGTTTTTGTTTCCTGCAATTGAAATTTAAATACTTTTTTTCAATATCCATAAATTTTAATTCTAGAATAATACCAAATAGGAAGCACATCAAAAGAAATTGAAACGAAACGAATACCCGCACAGAGGCGGCCAATGATGCGAGTGCCGCCAATGGAGGTTTTAACGACAGGGATGACATCTGCCAACTCGGCCTCGAATGTGCTGTAGAAATTCTCGGAGCCTCCGATGGAAACCAAACAGTAGGCATTCGTCAGCTTCGAGAACACCCCAACCTCGCACGAGTTCTCGAATTGCAACCCTTCATAGCCCCAATTAATTTTTCATTATTTATTATTAGGAACAAATATAAGAACAATATTCGCAGAACGATGATGAAGAAAAGAAAAACTTACTGGTAGCCATGGATTCGAGGCAACGCAGGTATGAATTTGTTATGAGCTAGGGTTTTGGTTTTGTTGTTTGAGGTAGGGAGGAGGAAAACTAGGGTTTTTTATTTGTATAAATAGGGGCACCCAATAAAACCAAGAAATTTTCTATTTAAACCCCACACTTCTTCACTCCAATACTTAAATCATTAAATTGTAAGTTTTATTATTGTGTAAAAAGACAATAAAGGTCATCCTTAATACTTAACCCTAATAGATCTATACACACACCCCACCACTCTTCATATTAAGTTTTAGAAAAATACAAACTCTTCTACATCCTATTGTCATATTACTCTTCTCTTTAAAGACTTAAAACATTGAGAAGCCTACCTCTTTAAAATTTGTGTGGGAGCTGATGGAAAGGCTTATTGATTGCTTGGTTGTAATGATCTTATTCTCTTCCCTTTGTTGATTGATTGGCTGTTGATTGTTTGGCTGTTCTAATTTTTTATTTAAAATTTTATATTTACTTGACTTCTTATATGCTCAAAAGTAAAAAGTAGATGATTACTGTATCTTTGTGTAAGTGAAATTTGTTCTTGCCGAGGTAAGTTGCACCTTCTTGTCTACAATGCAAATAAATATCTCATCATTTAATTTCTAATTTAGAAATCTTTATTTGGTCTAGGATCTCTTTCCATGGACAGTAAATGATATACTGTAATAGTTAGTGAGTCTGTCTGTCTTGCGGCAAGCACATGGACCTTCATCTTCTTCTCAAAAAATATGGGCTTCAACTTTTCCCCCACTATTTTTTTTTTTTGGTCGTATTTCCCCCACTATTTAGTTTATATATATACTTTTTTTCTATAGTTTATAGTAGGAAAATAGTGGGGTTTAAATAGAAAAACTCTTTTATTTTTTATTTTTTCAACTTGGGGTGTATTTAAGAGTAATTTGAGAAGATAGTGGGGTTTTCTTAGAAATTGTAAAAATTTAAATTAGAAGTTGGGGTGAACTTAGAACATGGGGTGAACAAAGAGAAGCGTGGGGTTTAAATAGAAAATCTCTAAAACCAAAATCAGCAAGGCTAATTATATTTTCTTCCATAAAAAAGAAAAAGCTAATTATATTTGACTGATTTATTGTAGTGTCCCCTGAAATTATGCTCAAATTTCATTTTACCCCCTGAAAGTTAAAGTGATACAGAGTGCCCCCTTAACCGATGTTTTGCGTCTCATTTCACCTCATGCCATCAAGTCCGTCAAAATATTTGTTAAAAACAATGATGTGGCACAAGTGGGGTACATTTTTTTATTGAAATGGATGCCACATAAGTGCCATGTGTGAAAAAAATCAATAAAATATTTTATTTATAAAAAAAAAAATTAATGAATAGGAAAAAAAATATAACATTGCTTCTCTCTTCTCTCTCTCCCTCTCTCTGTGTGTACCAGACGACAAAATCCACGACGTCCTCAACGAGACCCCGCCAAGTTCTAGATTTGCGACCTTTAAGGCGAGGAGGCTCTGAAATCAGGCCAATTCCCACCGCCTTCTTCTTCCTCCTCGTCTCATTTCGGCGCTGGGCCCCACTACTACACTAGCCACATCCACCACCACCTCCACTTCATTTAACTTATATTTTTGTGAAACCCCATATTTTTAATATTTCATAAAATTAAATATTTACAATTATTAATCTCCAAAAACTATATAATTAATAATATATATATATATATATATATATATATATATATATATATATATATTAATTGTATAGTAAGTTACATAAAAATAGCTAATAACTAGTATAGCCTATCAAATGTTATTACATGGTTTTAATTATTTCAATTCATATCAGCATTTATTATTATTATTATTATTATTATTATTATTATTATTATTATTATATATATATATATATACTTATTTTACAAAAACTGTTAGAAAAACATTTATGCTTACTAAGCATTGTTGAAGACTAATGTGTTGCAATGTAGTGTCCTCAAAACCCATTAAAGCTTGAGGTGTAAGAATAATAGTTATTCCTATATATATAAACTTGATAGGAGAGTGCTCACTAAGCACTCTACCAAGCCAACACAAAAGGCTATTTGGGAGTCTAAGAACCTATAAACTAATTAGGTGGCACAACATTAAGCTTCATCTAACCGACTCTAGCTTACTCTAGCTTACTATAAATAGGTGTACTCAATAGTTCTTTGATCATAGGTGCTTCAAGTGTGTTAGTTTCCTAAAAATCCTAGACAGAAGAAAGAAAGAGTGAAGTGAGGTGAAATTTTGGAGAAGCTCAAAGTGTTTGGACTTACAACTGGGAGTTATACAATAGCTTTGGATTTGAGGTAGGGGTTTTTTCTTGGGGAGGTTTTGCAAAAATTGATTTCATTAAATATTGTGAACACTATATTACGCTTGGTAATATTGTTTGATTATTATCCTTGATATTGGGTGTTTACATGATTGTCAATTATCATTATAATTTGATTAATATTGACATGTTCATATGTTGTCGGTGATGGTTGGAATTTTTGGGTTGATAAAGAAATTATGGAAAAGAGGATAATGGGAAGAATCTTTTGTGTAGTTGATGTCACGAGCCGACTCCCTTAGCACGATATTATCCGCTTTGGGCCCCCCCCCCCCTCTCTGCCCTCACGGTTTTGTTTTTGGGAGCTCACGAGCAACTTCCTAGTAGGTCACCCATCCTGGGATTGCTCTAACCCCCAACTCGCTTAACTTCGGAGTTCCTAAGAATCCAAAGCCAGTGAGCTCCCAAAAGGCCTTGTGCTAGGAAGAGAAGTGTCCACACATTTAAAGTACTTCACCTTTCCCTCCCCGAGCAATGTGGGATTGCTCACCGTTCTTGTTTCCCCAAGACACGGGTCTTACAATCCACCCCCTTGGGGCCCAGCGTCCTCGCTGGCACACTTCCGGTCGGGGTCCAGCTCTGATACCATTTGTCACGACCCGACTCCCCTAGCACGATATTGTCCGCTTTGGGCCCCCCCTCTTTGCCCTCACGGTTTTGTTTTTGGGAGTTCACAAGCAACTTCCCAGTGGGTCACCCATCCTGGGATTGCTCTAACCCCCAACTCGCTTAACTTCGGATTTCCTAAGAATCCGAAGCCAGTGAGCTCCCAAAAGGCCTCGTGCTAGGAAGAGAAGTGTCCACACATTTAAAGCACTTCACCTTTCCCTCCCCGAGCGATGTGGGATTGCTCACCGTTCTTGTTTCCCCAAGACACGGGTCTTACAGTTGAGTCTAACCATTGTAGGGACCAAGTTCAGGCGAGCCCATGTGCACAGTAGATTAGGAAATCGGCGGTATAATTGTCGATCGGGTGATTTGGGCTTGGAGATCAATGCTATGGACAAGATGACTAGCAAAAGGGGAATTATGGGATGATTGAAATGGGTGTTAGTTTATATAATGGGGCATTCGGAATCACAGTGATAAAATGCATGGTATGGGACATGCAAATTTGCTTGCCCTATTATATAGATTAACGGGTTGGGTAGAATTGAAGTTCATTCATACATTGCATAAATTGTACATTAAAAATCTCACTAATCATATAGGGCCCCTACTGAGCATGTAATGCTCACCCCTTAATGAATTTATTACAGGTTTTGAATATGAAGTTTAGTTGTGACAAGGAAACAAGAAGAATGAGTTGCATATAGTTTTGGATGTTTTGTTAAGAGTCTGTACTTTCCTGAAATTTTGCTTGTAAAATTACAATGTAAATTACTTTGGTTTAAATAGAAATTTTATGTTTAATTCTCATGTTTCTTGCTATTTAAATTTTTAAATTTTAGTTTTTCTTTTACCTCACACTCTCAATAATTAAGTAAATAAATTGGGGTGTGACAATTTTCAAATATGAAAGCAGAGTGTAAAGCATGTATAGATCTCGCAAATATATTTTCACATTTTGTTGCCTTTGCCAGAACCAGGGTATCAACTACAATAGACAACCATCTATGTCCCGTTAACTATCCATATTTGATGGAAAAGCTAGACAAACCCATGTACATATTGTCCAAATGATTAGAGCTCTTTATCTCGAGGTAAATGGCATTGCACCCCATGATGGCTCTACTATGTACTTCACCAATGAAGTGGCAGACAAGTCTTTTGACGTAGACATGGTCGTTGATGAAGATTCACCATTTATAGACACAAATACAATTACAAATTGGGACGTATGTTGGAGTACTGTGGCATCAAGACGGAGGTTGAACTACTCGGTGTAGAGTTTATGAGAATTCCAAAATCTTCCACTAAGAGTTGGAAAACAAAGCCTATAGACACGATTGTGTGGATATTGTTGGAGGAAGCTAGAGTCTAATTTAGTGAGAAAACAAAGCCTATAGACACGATTGTGTGGATATTGTTGGAGGAAGCTAGAGTCTAATTTAGTGAGAAGGGAGCTGGTTTAGATGTCATAGCTGATGATGATGTGTGTGTGTGTGAGCGCGCACACGCAAAAGGTTAAGCTCGTTACTTTATCCCATATCATCCTAGTTATCTGGTGAATATAATGTGGGATTTGATCATGACCATTTTATCAGTTATTCATGGTGTGTTTATAACAACTGGTCCAAAAGGGAGAAAACAATATAGAGACTCTACAACTGTCACATGTGGAACATTAGTTTAGACATGACTTGCACATTTGAGTTGAGAAAGTTGGCAGAACTAAACTTTGATGTTTGTTTCTAAATAGTGGTGTAAGTTGAACATAGATAAAACCAAATGTAAATCCTTGGTTTGCTTCTTGTTTTTGGCCCTCAAAAGTGTTTTTGAATATTCTACAATTTAGGATGGCAGTCTGGACTTGGTTAGAGCAAATTATCAATTGGCAAACTTTTTTGAACGAGTAAACTTTCATTTTCCTTTAAGAACAAAAGAAAAAAGAGAAGCTAGAAGCTATTAATCTAATTAGATCCAAATTCATATTTATATGTTCATACTCATTGTACAAATGTTTTAATAATCTACAATTCATTTATGCGATGAACAATAAAATTGAGTATAGTGTTCAACAAAAATAATTTAATATTAATCAATATTAACATATTATTATAGTTAATTGTGTACAATCTAGTAATTTTGTTTAAAATTATATTAAAAACTTGATCAATAAATACAAAAAACAACAAATTTATGCAAATATATGAAATATTATAAATTGAAAAGAAAAGGCAAGCATATCTATGCCTTTTGAAATTGTGTTAATGGAGAAAAAGAGTAAAGTAAGATTGTTCATACCAAATTTAAAATTTGCCAATATAGATTTTGTACCTCCAAAAGTACACTAATTTATGTCATTTCCTAATCTTTCATATGACGTGTAAAACATATCATGAACTATTCTTTAGAGGATGAAAATCTTATCTGAAATTTGAAATTTGAAATTTATATGAAATTCAAAATTTGAAAACGAAAATCTTATCTGAAAAATTTATCCGATTATGAGATATGAATTTTATAATAAATATTGACACATAGGAACCCAAAAATCTTATCCGGAAATCTTATCCAAATTAATTGTTTAGGTTTATAAAATAAAATAAAACGAAAAATGAATAGTATTTGCCCTAAACCCTCTAAGAGCACCTCCACCCTGAAGGGCAAGGGCAAGGCAAGGTTTGTCACTATTCACATGAATAGTGGTAGCTCTTGCCTTTTTTTTTTCCCACCCCGAAGGGCAAGGGCAATTACTATTCATTTTAATTTATTTTCTATTTTTTATACTTAAACCATTAATTTTGGTGTGGGAAGAGAAAAATATGACTTGGTATTTATATATAACAAAAATTCTGAAAATTTTGGTTTTTTTAATTTTATTTTATTTTGATTTTTTTCGTTGCTAACGTCATCGATGACGTCAGCAAACTCAGGCAAGATTTGCCTTTGGGCATGCCCAGGCATGTGGACCCCATCAACTGCCCCGTCTTGATGTTGCACGCTGAAGCCAAATGCTGGGCCTAGGCCCCCTCCTGTCCGAGCAAAAGAGCAGCACTGGAGGTGCTCTAAGAAGGAGAGAAACTCTTATGTAGTGGGGATAACACTTTTTGCTACTCCCATTATAAGTAAGTTTTTTTTACTTAGAATGAGGTGTCATTAGAGTATAAATCTCTTACCACTGAACTATGAACCGGTTGGCAATGAGGCTTCAAGAGTTAAATTTGTCATTTAAAGAAATTCTATTGATGATATCAACAATTTTTAGTTGGAAAATCAACACATATCTATTGTAATTTTCAAAATATCAAGTGGTTTGGTTAAAATACGAAAAAATCTCAAGATATTATCTACTACTTGCTTCCTTGTTTTGGAAGGAAATATATGTGCAAAAGTAATTTATAAAAAGGGTAATGCTAGGCTTACCACATTTTTATACCACATTGTGTACCACATCTCTAATAGAGGTGAAGCCCACCAATACAATGGGGCCCACCTCTATTAGAGATGTGGTACACAATGTGGTATAAAAATGTGGTAAGCCTAGCATTTTCCTTATAAAAAACATAAAAAGAAAAACTCATACGAATAACGGAAGTATTTTCGTTAATATAAAGTACCAATAAAACAACTTAAACAAAGAGTTTTCTTATTTCGTTATTAATTTTTCTTCTTGTTGTAGTCCGAACCCAGTTTGTCAAACCCTTCGTCGCCTCAAACACTCTCTCAATCTCTAGACATGGTGGCCTCGTCCTCATCGTTGTCCGTGTACTCCTCGGACTCCTCGTCGTCTTCTTCTGCGCCTCGCCGCCGACATCGTCGCCACCAACGTAGTCGCCGAGGCAAAGACAAAGATAAAGACACAGATGCCCTGAAGATCCGCAAAAAGACCATTCGCTCCCACACTAAACGACGTCGCAGACACCGCCACCACTCCTCGTCTGATTCTTACTCTTCCTCCTCTCCTTCGGACTATTCCAGGTCTCCAAAAATTTAGAAAATGCTTTTGTTTTATATATATTTTTCTGGGCTGAGATGTTATATTTGTGATTTCTGGTGGCTTTTATTTCCTTTTCAATTTTGTCCCCTGTTTGATTGTGGATTAATCTTTGGAAGGGGTAGGAGGTTTTAGGGTTTTGAATTCTGACTAATTTTGAGTAACCCCGATTGGGGTTTATTCGGTGTTTAACATGGATGTGTAATTTATTGCAATTTAGTGCGCTGTGTAGTTTTTGTAGCTAACATTGTAAAGTTTCGAAAGGACCCAACTGGGGAAAATTAGCTTGTTTTCAGCTCAAAGTTAAGTTCTCTCGATATATATATAAAACATGTATGTCTCAGTTTATTCAAATCGATTATGAATTAAATTGTAGCATGGGTTTCGATCGGGAAGCTTTAGTTTTCAAAGAATAAGTAGTGGATTGTATTGAGGAAGTATGGACCTTGTGAGGTGCGTCAAACAGTATAACTGATAAGGACTAGATGCTAATGGAGCAAACATTTGGGTTGCTGAAGTGATTTGTATGTTTTGTTATGGGTTTTTCTGCTTTTTAGAAATTTAATTTGAAATGATTCTGTTACTGGGCAATGTGGTTTAGATGCAAGTTAGAAGATGTTCATAGGCTACTGCTCGATGGCTGTTTTTTTTAACATCCTTTGTTTATTGTTTATTGTCGCAGTGATAGTTCTTCGGACAGTGAGCGTGAAACATCTAGTCAGTCAAAGAAGCGCAAGAAGAGTGACAGACAGAAGAAGGTGGGTGTTTGGCAATTCTTTACGACATAACGTTACATTTTCTGCTTGTGCTTTGTCTCATTCAATTACTCCTTTCCCCTCTAGAGCAAGGAAAAGGACCAGAGCAAGAGTCATCGCCGTAAACATCATAGGAGTAAACTCAAAGAGGTAGGCCAGTATGCTTTCTGTAGCTCTCTTGGCTTGATATGATTTTTTTGTTAGACTTTGTGTTAAGGCTGTTAATTCATTGTCCTTTCTAGACTTTGGCTTAAACAACATATTCATTGGAAACTCTGTGGCATTTGCTTGAATTGTTATACATGAATCGTGCTCAGATGCCAGAGAGTAATAAACAATGTTAGAGAGTAAGAAAAGAAGTGGAAGTTGATTCATTGTTCAGTTAAAATTTGTGATTAGTTGATTCATTGTCTTTTCCAGACCATGGCTTAACTAAGATATATGTTGGCAACTCTATTGTGTTTGTTAATATTGTTATGGGTGCATCTTGATCTAGATTCGGAAAGTGAAATTTTTTTAGCCTGACTAAAAAAAGTTAGAAAGATGCGCAATGGATATATTTTTCGTTTTTTTCAAACTTATGCATTTATGCTAGTTAAACTATGACACATACAGTTGACCAAAAAAAGACCGTGACACATACACATGCACAATTTCTTGCATTCACAATGTTTTACATTGGATGCATATGATTTTATATACATCAATTGCTGAGGTGCTTATAGTACTTTCTGCCTGTTTTATGGATTGGCTCTTCGAAATTGGAGCTGGGGTCTGTGGCATGATGACTGGATGCTTGATTGGCTTGCCTGGATATTGTTTCTGGGTTGTGTTTTTCCTGGTAATGGGAGCCATATATAGAAGCAGCAGAATGAGAGAAATAGCAGCCCTGTTCAGCTTTCCAAGGTTTTCATTTAACTCTTGATAATTACATTCTCAACTTTTCTGTATGTTTCATTTTGTGAAATAACATTCTGCTTTCTACAGTTCTTAGGGCGTGACAAAGATGATGGAGTTCGTCGTAGTGCTGTCTCTGGCAAAAAGGTAAGCATTATTTTTGGGTAATATATATCTTGACTGTTTGCAAAGATTTATAAGAGATGTTAGGGGCATCTGCGACCATCTATCCTCCCTTGTGCTGGCTAGATTAAAAAAAAAAAGAAATTTTGTTCTTTGGTGTTGCAGATTCTATTGAAACTTGAGAAGACAAAGGAGGACAAAGCGGCTGAAAACAAAAGGAATGAACTGCTGAAGTTCTTAAATGCTAGTTTTGATTGATGTTGTGGAGTCCATGGAATCAACAAGTGAATGAAGGAATTGAGTTGAGTTCCAGCTGCTTGCTTATCTTAAAGATTTTGAAGGATTTTCCATGAGGTCCAAGTTTAGTGTGGAGTCACATTTTATACTTGTGTTTCTGTTACCGGTGATGAATTTAAAACATTGTTAAATTAGAGTCATGGGCTAATTACCTTTGATTTGGGCGTTGTATTTTATTGAATTGGTACTGCCATTGCATATTAACTTATATCAAGGATTCACCATTAAGCTTTTAAGATGGTCAGTATGGTGAACTTGTTAACTCCCTTTCTTAACATTTTTAGTTTTTCTTGTCCATGCTTATATTCTAGCACATAGGTCTTCTTGGAAACCCATTCTATGTGAAAATTGTTTCCAGGATTACATTTGTGCGTAAATCAAAATAAAAATCCTTTCTGCTTGAACCTTCTCCTTAAAACCCATGGAGATGTGTTCCAATGTTTATTGGATAACATTTTGTTTTCTTAACCCATTTCAATATTTTGATTTTTCCCTTTCACCTGGAATGTTTTGTTGCTGTTACGATGCTCTTTTTATTTATTTATTGGCCGTTGATAATTTTTCTAGTGATTTTATATCAGTAAGCACGTACAAATATTTGGATCCCAATTTCTAGCTCGGATTGAAAAAATTAAAAAGAAAGTGAAAAAATGAGGTTCTTGGTTCAACTGTATTAGTTCATATTGAGGTATGCATATTAATCTTTGACATACCGTTTCTGTTTGTTATTCAATTTAATGTTATTGATGTTGTTTTTGAAATCCATTCTGTTTCTTGAGATGTGATTGATTTATGTATTTTGTTCTGTACTGTTCAAAGTTCTGCTATTACGCTGTTATTGCTTGACTATTAGTGCACCAATGTTAATAGACTGTTTTTGCACATAATTTGAGATTGAAAAGCACCTAACTTGGCTTAATATCATGTAACTGTTGGAGAAGATGAATACAATGGATTAGTAATCTTTCTACACCTTCGACCAAAAAAAAAAGTAATCTTTCTACACCATGATTGCCTTCAATGCTCAAGGTGAAGCACTGCAGATAATATACTAATTATGTCTGGTTGTGTGTCTTTTTCCTTGGTTTTGGTTTTGGGTGTGGGATTTGGTGTTGGTGGGTCGTTCTGTTCTGCTCCTTGTGCTGTAGTGTCTTCTTCTTCTTCATTTTCTGTTGTTGGTGTGATTTCTCTTGCCTTTGATTTGTTTGCTTTGGTCTTGTACCTTAGCCTTATGAGTTGTTTCGTTTGTCTGGCATCTAGTAAACCAAGTAGTAAATCAGTGTACTATTGTTACTGGGTAATAGCTGGGTAATAGAGGTGCAACATAGACAGAGAAAGAATCACAATATGCGTTATATTATGGGTGAACTAAACCAGGGATGAACCTAGTTCAGCAACATCAAGCCTTGAGTTATTTAACTTGTTTTTATCGTGCATCTATTTTGGCAAAAGAAAGACACGGCATGCATGACAGTAGTACACTTGCTCATTTGTTTGCTAGCATAGCAATGTATAGGGTGACAAACAAAGAGCGGCAGTGTAGTGGGTTTCAGATCGTGGAGAGAGAATCAGACCCCGAATTTTGGGTTGTGTGCTGAAGGGATATTTGCGGTGCTAGACTTGTAAATTCGTCTGGGTTTTGTTAATGAAACAGGCTGGGCTTGAGTCAATGGCATTGTTGTAGTTTATTATTGGTGTTTTGAGTGTTGTTCTGGTTTTGAAAATGGGCTTTGGGTTTTCAATTGAATTTCTGGAGAGTTTGGTTTTCTATTATTTAGACCCTACTATTGGGCCTATAACTCAAGCGCCCTTTATTATAAGGGTTTTTGCATTTCTCTTTCGTGTTAAATTGGTGATTCCGTAACATTTTTCGTTAGGTTGAATCACGTGCTCTAACTTTTAGTAGTAAATTGGACTTTTACACTAAATTTTAATTACTTTATTACTATTTTCATACAAATTGATTATTTTTACCATAAAATTGATCGCAATATTAACAGAGTTTGACGGTGGAATCAATTTGACACAACTTAAAATGGAACTTGAACATAAGTTCAAGGACCATTTTGGTTAAAAAAAATTTATTTTAAATTTTAGACACACCAATGGTGTTTATACTGTTTTAGCCTACTTATTTGTTTGCCACTTGAAACTTAATTCTAGTCTCACTTTGCCCTACTAAACTCAATTAGCAATCTTATACACAGTATTATCATCAATCTGTACTTGAATGTTCCCTTTGCTCATCACCGATATACTTGAATTATCTCCTAACTTCACATGCTCTCTAAAATCTTCATTTAAATCAAAGAATAGAGATTTGTTACCACTCATATGATTGCTACACCCAGAATTCAGGTACCAAACATCGGGTTTTAGTTTCTTCTCCTCAATGCAAGCCATCAAAAGTACTTCTGATTCGGCATAATTAGATTCTTCCTTTCCAGCAGATTCTGGGCACTCATACTGATAACAATATTTGTGGCAAATGGCGGAGCTAGGAATTCTATCAAGGAGAGTAAACTTTAAATAGCTTTATAATTACAATGAACTTAGTTTTGATAGGAAAATATATATAAGAATTCATTATAATAATTAAATTTCAATATCACAAATTTAATATCTTAGTAAGTATAACCCAAATTCTAGCAACCTAGAAATAATGAAAGAGTATCAAAAGTTGATTTTAGATAGAATAAGAAAATCAAATAAAATCCATGACACACACATATAAATGACATATGAAGACATGAAAAAAAATATAGATCATATTCAATGTTATAAAACTAAAGAGATTGTGGAGAGAATATAGAGAAATTAAGCTGTAATAGAAATTTGATGTTTTATTGAATCTTTGTTCTGTGTATTACATTGAAGGGAGGAAGTCCACTTATAGGCAAAGTCTCTTGGCTTCCTGTGGATGTGCAATCATGTCTTCCAATATGTGGATTCCACTTCCACAACACTTTCATCATGATATTCTTCATTATTTCCAAATGTGTGGGCTCCACTCAAGACTTTACAACACTCCCCCTTGGAGACCACCATGTATGGAATATGCCTCATTAAAAACCTTGCCAGTAAAATCCAGTGGGACAAAAACTGGTCGAAGAGAAAAAGAGTATATAACCATGTGTAACATAAAATTCTGTGTATATTGACACGCGTGTGACACTGCCTCGTTAAAACCTTGCCAGGAAAAACCTAATGGGATAAAAACCTGGACGAAGGAAAAAGAGTACAATGTGTGAAGGTTTTTATTGACAGCACGCTCCCCCTGATGCTTGGCAAAATATCTTTAAGCCATACTGTTGATCATCTTTCTGAATATCATAGTTGACACTGCTTTTGTGAATTAATCTTGTAATATTGTTGGATGCTCCCCTTGAAGAATATCCCCTTGAAATCTTCATGACTAACTTTTTCCAGTAAGCGATCATAGAAATTTCCAGAGTTTGCGTATCCAACAAAATTTGGGCTATTTGTAAGTTCACTTGAAAAGAATATGTCCGTATATGGCGTTATAAGGAGATAGCATCAAATATGCCTCACATCATCCCAAAGTGGTGGTGATGGAGCTGAGCTCTATCTGAAAAATATAATATCCAGTCTAGTATACTTCCAGAAAATTATTTAAGTGCCCAACGGATAATCCACATAAAAATACTTCAATATCTTCTTAGTATAAGCAAGAATCTCGTTGGCATAATGCTCGATCTTCAGGCCGAGACAAATATTTCTTGAACTCTTCAAGAGTTTTAATGTGTTGCAAACATATTATAATAAATGTACTCACTGAGGCAATTTATGCATATTAGTATTGAGTACAGATTTTGTGCTTCAGGCACATATCCTTTAGGGACTTGCTTCATGCAATTACAATCCTTTCAGGGATTTTGTTTAAGGGATTAAACTTTATAACGCATTATATAGCTTTAACCCAGCAATTTGTTATGTTTGTACATCTTTAGGGAATCACTTCTGATAATATGCTCTGTTCATTTAATAACCCTTAAAGATAATATGTTGGTCTCCGTAAATGTGCAATAAGAAGGCACAATTGCATCTGTAATATGAAGAAACTCTTTCTTGTTTATGCCAGAAACATTGTGTCATACAAAGTGGGTATATTCCCTTTTATTCCAAACACCTAAGTATAACTTTCAGTATTAACATCTTTTGGGTTTTGTACTATGAGTTTGTTCTTTCACGTTCATTCCCGTCTATAATGGAATTGCCTCTTTCCATTTTGGCCAATGATATTGTCGACATTTAATAATAGAATGTGGTTCCAATCAACACAACCCATTGATGATTTGAGTAGCTACTCCAAAACCAAAAATTGTCATTCATCAATTCATGATCCCACCATTCTCATGTGCATGCGCATGCATCAATTATAAGCATTTCTTTGCTTTTGGGTACCCAAGCCACTTCAGGGGGGCTTTTATTATGTGAGAATGTGGATTATAACCTCCAATGGAGCGTTATTTTACAGTAGGGCGTGGATAATCTCCATTTAGGGAGTTGGAACATTTAGAACCCATATATATGTCATGTTGCAGGCATGCCACAGATTAATAAATACATGTCAATTAATTGTCCTTTTGGGACTTTAAACCATATAACTTGCTACGCATTAGGCGTGCACCGTATTAATATTGACATGTTAACAGATTATCCTTCCGGGACTTCAATCCATATCATTTGCTACGCAATAGGCATGCATATTGATCACTGCTATACCCATGTTCCGTTCTTATGAGACTTTAATCTATGCAATGTATTATCAATGTATCCAACTTGCAATCTGTGAAATTTGAATTAATAATTCATGGATACATATCAGAGTGATACAAGCCATTCTTCTGGAATGGTCATAATACAAGTCGTTCTTTTGGAATGATCTATGATGCAAGTCATTCTTCTAGAATGATCTATAATGCAAGTCATTCTTCTGAAATGGTCCTTTGCATGGCGTTCTTCTGGAACAGCCTTATCTCACCATTTGGTTACCTTTAAGGATGTAGTACAAAATATCAAAATAAGAGTACAAGCATGAAATAACACAAGTATTGCTTACATTCTTAGGTGGGAGAAACTTTGCTCAAATATCATTCAAGCTTGTGTCGGCTCAGCAAACATAATTAATGTTACTCCTGATGATCTAGTTATATCTTGCAACACCAAAAATCACAATTCTTGTCTCTGTAAAAAAAAATAACCCTCGGTGTTAGGATCACTACATGGATTCTTTCTTTAGATGTTCATTCTAAAGAAATAAAATCCCTTATGAATAGAGAGTTATAAAAAGAAAGAAAAGATACAAAGAATTGTGATATTGATTGCAAGGTAGGTAAGCAATCAGGGAAGGAAACTGGTGAGGTAACAAACAACAAACTCTCATTTCTCCTAGCATAGAAGAACTTCAGGAGATTAGAGCATGTGGTCTTCCTTACAGCTCCCCGACATCGCCGAAATGTGATCAGGGATAGTCTCTCTTCCTGAATGGATGATCAGAGATAATTTCGCTTCTCAAGCACATCGAGCGCTCACTGATAGAAAAAACAAGTGGATATTGCATCACTAGATATGGAGAAGTTGGAGAAAACTGGATGTCTTCTGCAAAGAAAATTTCGTTAGTAACATATTTATACACAAATTAGAGGAAAGGTAGATTCGGTGAATTTTAAATTAAACGCAGAAATTTGCGAGGTTCTCGGGGTGCTTTTGAAAAAGTAGCTCCGTGAAATCCGCAAAGCAAGATTAGCTTTGACGAAAATAATCCTTGAAAACGTTGAAAGTGCCGACAGACATTAATGGAGGCCGCGTGAAGTTTTGGAAGCTGGGTAAGGAAAAGAGAATATAGGGATCTGAGAAGATATTGGGATCCTGGAAACGTTGCCACATTTCCTTCTATAGATATTGCCTTTGCAAGACCTGATTGGAGTAATTGTGTTTCAACTCAACTTCCTTTCATTTTTTTTGAAAATTCAGCTTTTTTAAGACTTTCCTCGAAACCTTCTTAAAATGTCTTCTAGAACATAATGGAATTTTATATATTTTACAGAGCCTGCTCCTTCCTTGCAGGTGAAAAGAATCTATTTGTTGTATGCTCCTTTCCTCTTATAATAATTGCGCAATTTCTTAAACTTGCACCTGTGGTTTTCACGTCTTTTCAAAATGACGATTTGGAACCTTGTGCCTTATAGGTTCAAATAACCACATCAAATCTCTCAAATTACATATTTCATGCATGTGAGTCCGAAACTTCTGGCCCGGGCTAAAACACGACCTAAGAATTTATTTGCCATTTTCAAATGGGCATGAAATATAAATTGAGTAAAAGCCATGATAATATTGCAATATAGTAATGAAAAGCATTAACTACTATATACCCAAAACTTCAGGCTTGGGATCTCTCATATATTTGGATCCATAGGCTTCCGGCCCATATCTTATAATATAACAAAATATGTGGGGAGCCTCAATTCATCATTTGAGGTTTATCCTAATATTATCCATTTCACGGTGTATTCTTAACAACCGGAATTCACAAAATATATTTCTTCCTTGAGGTGTCGATTGTAACAGAATCGATCTTTATTAAATTCATCATTTTCTTATGCCAAAGAAAAATGTGGTGTTCCACAATTTGCAATAATACCTCAAGGGTTGTCCATTTAACTGTTGGAACTTCAGGTTCTCAATATTGTCAAATTTTGAACTTCAGGCCAAAATCGCATATTTTCATGGCATAGACATTTTTATAATTTCCTATACACATTTTGGGACTCCAATTTGTAGATTAAGTTTTCAAAACACACGTTCAAAGTTGTCATGCTGTTATCCACAACATGAATATGAGCATTGTCATGTTGAAACTTTGGAGGATGTTTATTTAGTCAATTATCTAGTAGTTTATCACAAAAAATTGGAAGGAAATGCATTGCATTACGAGTTTAACTAATTAAGTTGATTATATAGCGAGATACGAGTGTAAAAAATATGTAGTAATTAATGAAAGAAGATGAAACACACCATAATCATTTATTTATAATGATTTACTACAATATTTTACACTTTATACATTGCATTGTAAGATACATCATACATGAGTGACTTAGTACCACATAGAGTTCCTATGAGGTTCAAATTCTGTCTTCATCATCTCGATATAATTACTTGGGTTGATTTTAATTACTTGGGTTTTGTTTCTTTTGTTGTTGTAGTTTTGATTTTGTGTGGGGTTTTGTCATTTCCAGGATGCCCATAATAATTTTAACTTCTCAAAGAATTGGAAGGGTTGATCGGTGAGTTCTGAAGAGAGAGTCATAAGAGCAATTGAGGAGTTTTACATTTGTGCTTAGAAGTCATTTTATAAAGGCTTATTTACTGTAGCGCCCCCTGAAACTTCAGTCAAATCTCACTTTACCCCCCAAAAGTTAAAATGGCCCACTTAACCCCCTTGACCGTGATTTCGTGTTCCACTTTACCCCTGCCGTTATCTCCATTAATAACTCTGTCAATTTTGATGATGTGGTAGGGCTATTTTAGTCTTTTTCACCATAAGTGATGATGTGTCGTGTGAATGGCCCACTTTTTGTTTAAATTGAATTAAATAAATAATAAAATAATGTAATCATTTGTTTAATTAATTAATAAATAAATAAATAAATATATATATATATATATATATATATATATATATATATATATATATAAAATAGAAAAATTAATAAATAAAAATCTTTTCACTATGCTTTAAAAATTAAATTAAATTAAATACATAAAACTCTGCCCAGATCCAACTCTCCTCAAAGATCAATCCCTATCATCCTTCATCTTTTCTCCTCTCTGTGAAACCAACCTCTGCACCGTCATTCACAACATACCCACCTTGTCTAAAATTTGCTATTATATTCAACGTGTCTTGTTTCTTTCTTCTTCCCAATTAGCAAACATATTCCACTTAGCATAGACAATTCTTAGCAGTTCAACCGAAATGCATAAAAGCAATTCCATATATTTTTTTGTTTTTGGGTGAGATGGGGGAAAGAGCCCCAAAAACAATTACACAACATCAATAAGGCGGGTTCTATGAACTCACATCAGATCCTCCTCTAGGTGAGCCCTTACCCACCTAGGAATATCAACAAAGGAAACAAGTCCCAAATCAAAATTAAAACTCCCCTTAGCCAAGCAGTCTGCAACCATATTCTTCTCTCTGTAGACATGCTTCACCACACAATTATCAATTTGATGCATAAGTTCCCAACAACTGGATAGCAAAGTAGCCAGAGGATGTAAACCAAGTATATTGAAATTCTGAAAAGGTAGAACTACTGTATCAGAATCCATTTCAACAATCAAGTTGTTGATTCCCTTTTGCACAGCAATTTTTAGGCCAAAAAACAGTCCCCAAATCTCAGCTTCTAGGATCTGACCTTTCCCAAGGTTGATTGCAAACCCCCCAATCCAGTTGCCACGTTCATCTCTTATCACTCCTCCAGCACCAATGGACCAGAAGCACATTTGTACGAGCCGTCAACATTAAGTTTTTGTGAAAATTGGGGGCTAAGTTACAGAGCAGATGAAAAGAAACACAAATCAAAATTTATATACTCGGATCGATGAGAGAGATAAGTGAGGGATCGGAAGCGAACATGGTAATGCGTCAGTAATGAGCTAGCTTTGCCGTGGTCACCTAGAGCTATACAAGCTCTATGGATTTTGTTCACTGTGGAGATCAGGTTCTCCATTGCTGGCTTGGGAGATTGATAGCAGCAGGAACTACAACGTCAGACTCAGATCGCTTGGATCTGAGGCGAGCTCGAAACGTTGACGTTTCAGAGACCTAGATCTGCGAAGAAATTAAGACGAAAATGGGCCAGAGAGAGAGAGAAAGAGGGAGAAAGAAAGAGGCTGGTGGGGGGGTATGGGTGGTTATGGATGGTGGTGTCTTTGGGTTGGTTGCAGAGAGAGGAGAAAGGATGATGCCATTCTTTGGGGAGAGTTGGATCTGGGTAGGGTTTTACTTTTTATTTTTATAAAATTATTTTTTTATAAATTTAATTTAATTCAATTTAATTTTTAAATCATAGAAAAGAAAGATTTTAATTTATTATTATTTTTTGGATAAACTTATTTATTAATTTTTCCATTATATATAAACATTATTTTGTTATTTATTTAATTCAATTTAAACAAAAAAGTGGGCCATTCACATGACACTCATCACTTGTAGTGAAAAAGACTAAAATAGCCCTGCCACGTCATCAAAACTGACAGAGTTATTAATGGAGATAACGGCAGGGGGTAAAGTGGAACACGAAATCACGGTCAAGGGGGTTAAGTGGGCCATTTTAACTTTGGGGGGGTAAAGTGAGATTTGACCGAAGTTTCAGGGGGCGCTACAGTAAATAAGCCTTTTATAAAGGGGTAAATTTGTCTTTAAATATTTTGAAGATAAAATAGGTGGGGAAATAGAATAGAGGGGTGGAAATAGCAGCACTCTATTTAAAATGTTCTTGGACTTTTTTAACCACGTGGAGTGCTGTAAACTAAGCCACTCTTCTATATTATTAGTAGTCAATCTGAAATTACAAAGACAATTAACAAAAAAGAGAGTACAAACACAAAGAACATTAAAGATCCCATGGCTCAAATCTTAGAAACTAATCATCGAGATATAGAGCAGTTGCCAATTGCTGAAGTGACAGATGCAAACTCGAATTTTATTACACGCAAATTAAAACACACAAAACATATATATCAACTGCAAGTTATGATCATCAACTTGGGTATTATTTGATTTTTTTTGTTAAAGGCAAACAAGAAGCCGATTCAAATCAGTCGTGGGCTACGAAGGTGGTTAACAAGTTATTCCAACCCCAAACCGGGTAGAATCTTCAATTGCTGGACTTGTTTCTGAAAAATATTTAAAAAGACAAAAGTATTGTAATTAACAAACAGAACTTCAATGTATAATTTATATATGTGGCTCAGGACTCTTAACTTGGGATGATTTAAATGACTTTACAGCCAGCCAAGGGCAATCCAAATAATTGAAGTTTAGGAAATTCAGTGCAACGATAAAAGATACTTACGTATATCTGTTACATCTCTTGTCGACGAGTAGCATCCTTGCATGATCCACACCTCCTTCTCGTATGGACTCTGCAAATTTCTTTGAAACACATTCAAATGTGTATCCTTGTAGTTTAGTAAGGTGCTCAATACCCTGTGGCAATGTCTCCAATCCCAAGAACCTATAAATGCCGAAGAACTCCAGATTTGGCATCACCCCTTTCTCTATAGTCATCTTATTTAATAATGAGAGATTCCTCAAATTCAAATACCTAAGCTTCACAAAGCCTCTACTGAAACACAACTCTTTTCCAACATAGGAATCTCTAAGGTGAAGCGAAAGTAGAGAGGGCAATGCTTCAATATGAGGTAGTAAATCTTCTTCAAGTTTAGACCCACACAGATGCAAATATGTGAGACACTGGAGTGAACAAAACCAATGTGGTACTTTTTCCAGTTTGCCTATCAAGACAAGTCGATCAAGGTAGGATGACGGTGAAGACAATGCATCAACTCGAAGAAATTCCTCTCCATCTGCTACCGATAAAAACAACTGGGAAAGGACCTTCATCTCTTGAATTGAGGCACATAGGTCCTTCTCGTCACTTACCTTGACATTTGTAATGCCAAGGATCGTAAGCTGGGTCATATTTCCAATAAGTCTAATAATATTTCCTTCTGATTCAATACATATTAAAGACTGCAATTTCTTCATCTTACTAATACTTGATGGTAATTTTACCCCAACTAACATTGAACCAATTTTGGAATGGCTCATAAAGAGATGGCGTAGGTTTAGCAACTTGGAAATCCCTATTGGAAGTGCCTCTATATCTGTGTACAAGAGGTCCAAGGTCTGAAGGTTGTGGAGCCGGCTTATGGATTCTGGAAGCTCCTTAATTCGAGTGTTTCTCAAATTCAAATATTTTAAATTAAACAAGTACGCTAGTTCATCTGGCAGACGATCAATTGGGACGCCCTCCAAATCTAGAACCCTCAACAATGTAGAGTCAAAAGGCAATTTCTTTGAGAAAGAGAATGAGGATATGCCAGTGGCAAAGACAAGAAAAGAACGAAGCCGTGACATACCTGTGCGTGGTCCAATTTCTCCAATAGTTGTTTGAATTGACAAACGGAGGGCCCCGGTTTCTTCCATTGTTTCACTCCCATCAAGAACGACACCAAACTTTTCTTTTTTTGCTATAGACAAAGCAATCTCCCGCATAAGATCATGCATCTTACATGATGGTTGGTATTCTCGATACCTTTCCTGTAGCATGTTACGAAAAATGAGTTCCATAACGTAGCTGTTTGCAACTTCTTCTAGTGTTACCCCTTTGACATGTTCAACAAATCCTTCAGCGATCCACAATCTATTGAGCCTTCGATTTATGATCACCTCATCTTCTGGGAAAAGGGAACAATATAGAAAGCATTGCTTCAATCTATATGGCAAATCCTTGAAACTAAGCAACAAGATGCTCTTCATAGGTTCTAACAAAGAATTGTTTGTTAGATGCCAATTTAAGCTATTGTAGACATTGCTCCAATCAGTAAGTGACTTCTTAGAAGACATGAGACCACTTAAGGCTACGATTGCAAGAGGCAGACCTTCACACTTTTCCACAAGTTCCCAAGCTAATGGCAGAAGTTCCGGTGAACAAGATTTGTTATGATAACTTGAGAATGCTTTCATGCTGAAGAGCTCCCAAGCATCTCTCCTTTCCAGCGGTTGAATCTTGTGAACATGGCTTTCAACTCCAAAAGAATACGATCCTATGTCCTCTCTTCGAGTTGTAAGCATGACTCGACTTCCAAGTTGTTTATCTGGAAATGAAAGCCTTATTCTTTCCCAAAGAAGGATATCCCACACGTCATCCAATACAACAAGGTACCTTTTAGTCTCCAAGTAGTTAACCAAAATCTCAACCAATTCGATATAGCACATGGCATTCATGTCTGCAGAGACCTCTTCCCTCCTTGCTTTGTGGAATTCTTTGATCAATCTTCTAAGTAAGTCTTCAATCACGTAAGATTGAGAAACAGTAATCCAGGCGTAACATTCGAAATGTTTCTTGACTACCTCGTTGGTGAAAGTCCTTGCAACTAGAGTTGTCTTCCCTGATCCTCCCATCCCGACCACGGAGACAACAGTTTGGTGTTGCTCTTTGTTCATCAGCCATCCCATCAACATTTTCTTATCGCCTTCAATCCCGACGATTTCATTCTCCTTATGGTAAAGAGAAGATTCCGCTTGGTTCTGCACCCATCTGCGAATATCCTCAGAAGTACTTTTTCCTTCTACGGCTGCACCACCACGATATCTCTGAGTTCTCTCTGGAATTGCTTTAATGTCCATGGCGATTCTCTGTATCTTTATGGCTATTTGACGCTTATACCAAAGGTTCTTTGGAAAGTGAATGGTTTTGCGGAGCCACCTTGCAAATCGACCGCCCCGTTGCTGCTCGTACAAGTGATACATGAATTCATCAATGATGTTTTCAACATCGTTGGCCAAGTCTCGAACGCTTGTGACCCATGCTTTCTTTACTTCTGTCTGTGCTTTCTTGTCGCCATCAGCATCCTCTAAGAAGGATTTCATGATTATCAACTCATGCTTAATGTCATTAACTTTATGACGAACACCCGCTATGGAGGCTGCTTCGCTCTCGAGAATGGATACAAATTTACCAATGAAGAGGTCTGCTGCAACTAACTCCATAATGGCCTTATTTTGGTATATGCTTAATCAAAAGAACATATTTGGGGAGCAATCACTCTGTTAAAAAGTGCTCATTTATCAATGTACACAATTCTAGGAAAATTAAAAGTAAAATATTGATGAAGGATGTCGGCTTGGGGTAGGAAATATCCCAAGTTGCTGCGAAATTGACAAGAAAGCATTTGGTAGTGCAAGCCACAACACGTGGCTAAGAATGGAGGAGATATCCCAAGTTGCTGCGACAAGACGGCAACAAAATTCTATACATAGACTTGACCTCTCCTACCACGTAATCAAGCACAAAGTGTGAAGCCAAGAGCTAAACCACTAGACTCTCCCTTCTAATAAAATTACTTTTGTTTCTATTTTAAAACCCTCTCAGTTCTTCTAACTCTAAACTCTTGGCCTAAATACTAACCCAAACACTTTATAACCCCTTCACACAATCTAACACAATCATATGCATATTCGAAAACGCATTTCAGTAACACAAAATTTAGTGAAAGATTTACTACTAAATGATTGGTTTGAGTGAAGATTAAAATACATGGTTTGAGGAGAAGGTTGAACAACAATAAAGTTCCATTGTGTGGTGGGTTGGGCTCAGATGCACCAGAGAGAGAGAGAGACATTATCAATTATTGCTTAGAAAACGTTGTTCAGTATGACCAATGTGAATGAATGCCATATGAAGAGAAATTGAGTGACAGGACACGTGGCAGTTTTTGAGTGGCAACATTACCAGCTCTGTATCACTATAATTTCTCCTCTTGACTAGTCAATCACACAATTTCTCAATTAATGTAATATTAGTGATGAGTACTCCATATGATGTGATGTATAGGTCCACTTCCTAACCTAACATATAAAAGCTTGTCGTTAAAAGTCTTATAATTATGGCGTGTCTTTGACGTTGTCGTTCATGTCAAGTTGTTCACACTCATTTGACAATGCTCCAAGAACGTGGTAGTAATTACCAGGAAGGAGGCCAACATGAGAGCAGTGGCGGAGCCACAGTGGGGTCAGTGGGGTCGCACGACCTCTTGGAAGCCATGGAAATAGGCTTAGAGATCCTTTGGAGCTGGGGGAGAGACCCCCTGGAGTTGCAGACCAGGTGCTCGACGTTTTTCCTGAGGAAGAAAGGAGCTGCGAGGAAGAAGAAGCACTGCTTTTTTTTTTTTTTTTACATCGTTTTGACCCAGGAATTTTCTTTAAAATGGCCTGGCCCAGCAATTCCCCACAAAGTCTAAACCCACCCAATACCTCCATCCCATTGCTTTCAATCATAAAACTTTACCAAATCCTGAAAAATATTGGCCAACGTTTAACATACACCTCTGCCCAACAACCCTTCGTATTTCCCATTTTGTTGGGTCGTCTTGTCCACTCCAAACCCACCCAATACCTCCATCCCATTGCTTTCAATCATAAAACTTTACCAAATCTTGAAAAATATTGGCCAACGTTTAACATACACCTCTGCCCAACAACCCTTCGTATTTCCCATTTCATTGGGTCGTCTTGTCCACTCTCTGGAGTGGAGAGTGGGCTTTCATGAGACAAAGATTTATGAAAAACATAAAAATACTAAAATAAATGTAATAAAATACCATGTCTTTGCTCCATTCAACTCAAACACTGAAAATGAACTCCTAAAATCCCCAAATTATATTATTTTCTACCCTAAACTAAATCTCTCTTCCCCTCCCCCCCCCCAAACCCTCAACATGGCTGAAAATTTTATTCTCTTCCCTCTCCATCTCTGATTTTATAAATTTATTGTTCTTGGTATACTTAAACCTATGTGTTACATTCTTTTGTTTGATGATAATGCCTAATATTTTTATTGGATAATGATTTATTGGAATGGATGAATATTGATGATTTTGTGTGTGGATGATTTATTGGATTTGTTGGAATTTAGGGTTTCTGATTAATTTTGTGATGGATAACTTATAATAAGATAGGTTTGTTCATTTGTCTTAATAAAATTTGTTTCTTTAAAAAAAAAAAAGTTGACTGTTTGGATAATAGAAAATTATCTTTTAGGGTTATTTTCATCTTAAAAAAAATATCGGAACTTTTACACTAAAACCTCTTAGGGTAACAATCCTGGATCCACCACTGCATGAGAGGGAGAGAGCGAGAGACCCAATGTGTATTGCCTTGAAGAAAACGGAATACAAAACTCACTTTCTTATTCTTTGACAATCCCTTAATTATGAGCTTTGAAGATTAGGTTTTCACACTAAAGTATCATTTTTTTGTACAAAAGGTTACATACACTACTGTTGTAAGTCTTTGAGTGGAGCCCACCAATGAAGACTTTGGAGATGCTTTGTTTGCCAATTCCTTCCCTCATGCACATTCACTTGTGGGACTGCACATCCACGGGAAGCTATCAACTTTGCCTATAAAAAGGCTTCATCCTTCCGTTGCATGTTGTACCAACAAAAAGATGAAAGAGAGCCTGGCAGAAAGGAAGGAAAGAAGAAAAGGAAGAAAAAGGAGAGAGGGAGATGAGAGAAAAGAGAGCAGAGTGAAAATTAGTGAGCTAGTGAGTGATCAAATATATATAGCATATCCAATTAGCATATCCAATTACAACATTATGTCAAGGGATACTAGTAAGTAACTTTGAAACTTACCCTAAAAGGACTACTCATATGATGAATTTGATTTCATCTGAAGAGCTTGTGCTTCTAGAAAACTAGGCAGTAGTAGGTTGTGCTGAATTACATAGGTGGTCTGCGAGAAATCCAAGTAAGATTCTCACTTCAAAACTAAATCCAAAATGTGACAATGTGACCGTGGATAATGAATTACCTTTTGCCTTTCCCCTGTGGAAAAATCAGAGGCTTCAAGGCTCTTGAGGTTTCCCCTAACAACTGCTCACTTAGAATTTCAATCGATCTACAAAGAGTAAAAACAATGTCCACAAGTGGCAGCTGACCTGTCATAAGTCAACCAAATCAGATGAGCATTATACCAATTTGATCAAATTTTGACTGCTATCTAACTATGAAGATGAAGTACAGAGACATGCATACACATACAAGTAAAAATACAAGAAACATCGCAGCACAGGTATTAATTTTTTATATTTTATGTAGCGCAGGGATCAAATTGAAAAATTGGTTTTGAAAATCCTACTTAATTCTTAGAAGATCATCTTCTCTGTTTTTGAAGTCACACAAAAAGGAAAGAGCCGGATTTAGTAAAAGACTCAAAGAGCAAGATATAAGCAGCTCAAATGACCAACACTCAAGGCTTGGATTGCTAGAGAGATAATTATTCTAGTTTGTACACTTTGCCTTTCTCTCCTTCCCTCTCTCTCTAAAGAACAACATACATGTACATAATTATAAGGAATAGCCAATCGAATGGAGAATCTGAAATCCTGAACACAGTATCAGTTTAAGTAATACCAAATGGCTCATTCTTGACTTTTTAGGTAGCCAAAGACAGAAAGCATATTGTCTATAATTGCCTCAACCACACACAAAAGGAGTAAAACTCATTGGGGCAGAAATATGTTGAAGGAAAAAAGAAAGAAAGTAAAACAAGAAAGCCGGACAGTAAAATGCATGTTTGAATTGTAATGCTAGTGCATGTGTTTCCTTTATTTATTTATTTATTTATTTTTGGATTTTGTATGTTATATTTATTTTTAAATTTATTTATTTATTATATCTATATAATATTAATGGTTCTATTTTACACAATCTTTTGTATGTTATTACTCCAAATATGGTTTCCTAGAGCCTTTTTTTTTTACTTTGCTAACCCACGAGTGATTGAACCTAGCTAGATCACATTATTTACGGACAAACCAATTAATATTAAAATCTTAAGAAAAAAGAGAAAATGCTACATCATCATCACCTTATATATAACGATTAAACGAAAGGAAAACTAAAACAAGAAATCAAGGAACAATAGGAAGAAATATACGCATAATTAATTCTTGATATTTTGGGGATCATATCAATTAACATTGTAGTCTCTAATGAATCACTTCCAAAGCTAAAATCCGAAAAAAGATAAATAAATCGAAGCCGTATTTAAAGAGAAGCATGAATAGAAGAAAAGTATGTCACACTATGTAGCAGTAGGTTAGATTTGTTAGACAATAACCTTACCATAAGGAAGCTACAATTTTATATGTTATCCACTCAAACAATTTCTAAGAGAGGTGGACTCTCCTCCATAGTAGTCATTCCTATCCATATGCAGTACCTGTTTCAGGTAAATACCATATTAACATCAGCTAACAACAAAAGTTACCTAAACATTCACAGTGAATGATCTAACTGTAACAACAATAGTTAATCTGTTGCAAATTAATAAAACCTAATCAGGGCGAGATAAAACGTACAATTTGACAAAATGCAAACGGCTAGAGTCTATTAAAAATAAAAAATAAAAGTTCAAATTTGTATGTTAAGGACCAACAAAATAAACCATTTACATAAGCTTTACCTTGAGACCATCCACTAAGAGGAGGCCGCTGAGAATGCATTCTTTGAGGCCCGTTCTGAGCACTATGACGTCGTATTCTTCATCCATGGCTCCGAGAGGCAGAGAGATCAGAGGGAAAACAGAGTGTTTGTTTTGTGTTTGTGTTTGTGTTTTTGTGTGTGTGAGTAAAAATGGGTCCCTGGAGTTTCGGTTAAAATGTTATTAGCCCCCCACGTATGGTTCCACGTGGAAGCGGCTACTGCCTAAAACGAATGTCTTTTTATTTTCTTTGTCAAACATGTTTTAAATGTATATAGTTTTGTTTGATTTAAAAAATAATAAAAACTACATTTCATTCCTTAGATAAGAGCAAAAATTTGAGCACGTCCTTGTCACAATTGGGGGAGAAAAGAGGGGAGGGGGCAGGGGGAGGTCAACCGCCGCAGAAGAGCCGGCTTTGGGGAAAAGATTCTAACAGGTTACTCAATAGGATTGATAAGGGCGATGAAAAACTTACCTAGGTCATGTATATTATTGTGGCGATATTTCAAATCAATCATGCATTGTAATGTGTTTTAATATCCTCACATAATAGTGCATAATTAGCTTGAGATACTGCAGTCAAATAAGATGGTAGAATATTTTCAGATATATTTCATTCTCCAAAAGGAGGTATTTATAATACAAAGTTACAAACTCTAGTAGGGTTAAATTAGAAAATAAGAGGAATCCTAATTACATAATATCTATACAAAAAGGAAATAAATAAAATCCTAATAGAATAAGAAGGAAATATCCTAATAGTGGTAGGATATCTCGCTAACACTCCCCCTCAAGTTGGAGCAAAGACGTCACGCATGCCCAACTTGTCAAGTGAGTTGAGAAAGATATTTGTAGAAACAGCTTTCGTAAGAATATCGGCTAACTGATACTCAAAACTGATGAACAGGAAGGAAACAATCCGCATCCAACTTTTCTTTAATAAAATTTCGATCAACCTCCACATGTTTTGTACGATCATGTTGTACAGGGTTATGAGCAATTGCAATCGCAGCCTTATTGTCACAATATAAATCCATGGGTTTCTTAGGACCAAAACCAAAGTCTCTCCATAATCTCCTCAACCATAGTAACTCACATACGCCATGGGCCATTCCCCGATACTCGGTCTAAGCACTAAATCAAGACACCACCTTTTGTTTCTTGCTTCTCCACGTAACAAGATTGCCACCAACAAACATAAAATACCTAGATGTCGAACACCTATCCGTAGCTAAACCTGCCCAATCAGCATCTGTGTATCCTTCCACATCTGTATGACCGTACTTGGAAAACATTAACCCCTTGCCAGGAGTTACTTTAAGATATCTCAAAATACGTGTCACGACACCCATATGGTCTTCACTAGGTGAGTGCATAAACTGACTCACTACACTTACTGCATACGTAATGTCAGGACGTGTATGAGCTAAATAAATTAATTTCCCCACAAGCCGTTGATAGCGCTCCTTATCCGTAGGAACTTGATCAGGATATAACCCCAACTTGTGATTCTGTTCACTAGGAGTATCAATTGGTTTACAATCCAACATTCCAGTTTTTGCAAGTAAATCTAACACATACTTCCTTTGGGACAAAAAAATACCATGTCTAGATCTGACAACTTCAATCCCAAGAAAGTACTTCAAGTCACCTAATGATTTCATCTCAAACTCAGACGCCAGATATTTCTGGAGATTTTGCATTTCTGCCTGATCATCTCCAGTCACAATCATATCATCAACATAAATAATAAAGCTGTCAATTTACCTTTATGACGCTTTAGAAACAAAGTATGATTTGAGTTACTCTGCACATACCCAAACTTCTTCATAGATGCTGCAAATCTCCCAAACCACGCTATTGGAGACTGCTTCAATCCATATAAAGACTTCCGTAGCTTACACACAACACTCTCTTTAGAAGTTACAGGAATACCAGGAGGGAGATCCATGTAAATCTCCTCCTTGAGGTCACCATGGAGGAATGCATTTTTGACATCAAATTGTAACAGCGGCCAATCATGATTAGTAGCCAAGGACAAGAGTACGTGCACAGTATTGAGCTTCACTACTAGAGCAAAGGTCTCCATGTAATCCACTCCATAGGTCTGAGTATACCCTTTTGCTACCAATCTTGTCTTGTAATGGTCAATGGACTCATCAACCTTGTGCTTCAAAGTAAACACCCATCTGCACCCAACTGCCTTTTTTCCCTTTGGTAAAGGAACTAACTCCCATGTGGCATTTTTGTTCAAGGCTTCCATCTCAATATGCATTGCATCTACCCATTTTGGATCAGATAAAGCATCCTGCAGCTTAGTTGGCACACATACACTAGATAATTGGCACAAATATGATGCATATGACTTAGACAAACGATGAATTGACACATAATGGCTAATGAGATATTTAGACTTGGCATGTATATCAGGTGAATATTGTGCTTTAGGTTTCCCACGAGTGGTTCATGGTGGTAACTGATAAGTTGACACAGATAGATCATTAGAAATTACCTCACTTGATTCACTATCACGAGTAGATTAGGGCAGTGTCAGGGCAGAGAGGGGTCTTGTATCAATTTCATTTGTGCGAGAGTCGCTAGTATCACTGTCACGTCCATCTAAGGAAGAGCCAAAAAATTCCAAATCATCACCTGGCGAATGGTCGCTACATTCTTTACGACCGGTCATTGGACTCGCATCGTCGTCGCTCATCGAGACAGGCGACCGGTCGCTCACTTCTACGCGACCGGTCGTTTCTAGGCAGGTTGCATCGTGACCGGTCGCTTCCTCTGCGCGACTGGTTGCTTCCAGGCAGTTTCGTTTGCGACCGGTCGTCTCTTCCCAGCGACCAGTCGCTTCCTGTGCGCTAGAAATTCCTTCTTCATGTCCAAGATCTTCCACATCTTCCACTCCGAAACTCTTCAATTCACTCCCCTCTCCCCCTGAATTGAAGAGGAAGGAGAAACATAATATGATACTTCTTCATGAAAGGTGACATTCAAAATAACATGTACCTTCTGAGTAGGAGGGTGATAACACTTATAACCCTTTTGAGTAGTAGAATAGCCATGTACCTTCAACTGTATTAGTTCATATTGACGTATACATATCAATCTTTGACATACCGTCAGTGTTTGTTATTCAATTTAATGTTATTGATGTTGTTTTTGAAATCCATTCTGTTTCTTGAGATGTGATTGATTTATGTATTTTGTTCTGTTCAAAGTTCTGCTATTACACTGTTATTGCTCGACTATTAGTGCACCAATGTTAATAGACTGTTTTTGCACATAATTTGTGTTACGCAGCCCCAACGTTCTTGACAGTAAAGGCCAATCAATGCAGTTTTCCGTTATAGTTGTTAATGCCTATAATTGCATAATTGTATGTTACAATTATGTTGTAAACGTTTGTAACTCCTACACCACTAATAGACTGTATAAAACCAATGTAACCATGCTTATTTGATTCATGAAAAGAATTTGTTTCTTCATGGTATCAGAGCCACCATTTTTCTTTTAAAATTTTCTGCTTCCCTTCCCTTCAATGGCCTCCTCCTCCGCCTCCTCCGCCTCCTCCTCCTCCACCTCTTCGGCTGGTGTTCTCTCCTTCCCCAATTTCTCTACTCTTATCTCCACCAAACTCTCGGAAACCAATTATCTTCTTTGGGAAATTCAAGTCTAACTTGGCTTAATATCATGTAACTGTTGGAGAAGATGAATACAACGGATTAGTAATCTTTCTACACCTTCGACAAAAAAAAAAAGTAATCTTTCTACACCATGATTGCCTTCAATGCTCAAGGTGAATGCACTGTAGATAATATACTAATTATGTATGGTTGTGTTTCTTTTTCCTTGGTTTTGGTTTTGGGTGTGGGATTTGTTGTGAAAATGGACACAGACTTTCACTCACTCCCCTAATGATCTTGTTGTTGATGGACTTTGTGACACACACAATGATGGATAAATCACACACACACACACACTTGAGAAACTAACCAAGCACAAAGTGACACAAGTATTTTAGAGGTTCAGCAATTGCCTACATCCTTTTGGTGATCCTCTTGAGAAATTCACTAATGAAAGAATAAGTTACAACTTTGGTTTACACAGAAATCCCCTTAGAACTCTATTCTCTCCCAAGCTCTCTTTTCTCTCTCACCCCTTGCTCAACACTTTGATGCACTTGTGAACACTCTCTCACACTTGGTGTTTCCCTCCTTGGTGTCTAGACTCTCAAGACCCAACTCAGCTCCTATCTTGAACTGATTGCCCTCTCTCTCTCTCTCTCTTCCTCCCTTGATGAGTTTAACCTCTTGTGGACACTCTAGCTCCTAGTTACTTGACCACCCCTTGAGATAAACCACACACATGCTGTCTTGCTTCCTCTTCCCTTTAATACACAAGCCTTTGGACCTAGGAGAAGGCTCCATCTTTTTCTCCCACGTTCTCCCCTTGGTTTCTAGACTTGGACCACAACTTGGGCAGAACAAAGGCTAGTCATTAGTGGCTGCATCTTCAGCCACCCTATTTAGAGCTATAGGGTAGGTACTCCTTGAAGCAAGTCAACCAACATCATTCAATGATGGTCCAGCTTTTCCAACACCTTGCTAGACTTCCTAGAACCCATAAAACACCTTAGAGGCCCGAGGGATTAGGTAGGGAACCAACACATGTGAAGACCTCTTGAAAAATGCGTGGAAAAAATGAAACTGCGCGTCTAGCGACCGGTCACACGTTCCTGGCGACCGGTCGCTTTGCAATCTGTCTGAAAGCGACCGGTCGCAACTGCCTTGCGGCCAGTCGCCTGCTGCGATTTCCAAATTCTTCTTCAGGCCTCGAATCTGTTTCAAAACGACCGGTTGCTTTTCCCTTGCGACCGGTCGCCTCATCCTTCACTTGCATACTAAATGTGAGCCAATTTTACAACAGGATTTGGTGTTGGTGGGTTGTTCTGTTATGCTCCTTGTGTTGTAGTGTCTTCTTCTTCTTCATTTTCTGTTGTTGGTGTGATTTCTCATGCCTTTGATTTGTTTGCTTTGGTCTTGTACCTTAGCCTTCTGAGTTGTTTCGTTTGTCTGGCATCTAGTAAACCAAGTAGTAAATCAGTGTACTATTGTTGCTGGGTAATAGCTGGGTAATAGAAGTGCAACATAGACAGAGAAAGAATCACAATATGCGTTATATTATGGGTGAACTAAACCAGAGCTGAACCTAGTTCAGCAACATCAAGCCTTGAGTTATTTAACTTGTTTTTATAGTGGGCATCTATTTTGGCAGAAGAAAGACACGGCATGCATGACAGTAGTACACTTGCTCATTTGTTTGCTAGCATAGCAATGTATAGGGTGACAAACAAAGAGCGGCAGTGTAGTGGGTTTCAGATCGTGGAGAGAGAATCAGACCCCGAATTTTGGGTTGTGTGCTGAAGGGATATTTGCGGTGCCAGACTTGTAAATTCGTTTGGGGTTTTTAATGAAACAGGCTGGGCTTCAGTCAAAGGCATTGTTGTAGTTTATTATTGGTGTTTTGAGTGTTGTTCTGGTTTTGAAAATGGGCTTTGGGTTTTCACGGTCGGTAAGGCTCTTCGAGAACTCGCGGAGCCGGAGATTATGGTTGCCAGCATGTGGTCCCAAGGCATCAAGAAAGCGGTTGACATGCTCCTTTGGGCTTCCTTTCCTCCCATCAAAGAGGACAAAGGTTGGTGTTTCATAGCCCTTAGGATATGGCTGCTGGAGCAAGCTTGATGGATACGGTGGTTGAGGAATATACTTCCAATCCTTTTGGCTTCTACTCAGCTCTTTTTCCAGCATGGCAATGACATCTTCTTGGGTGACAAAAGATGGTCCCTTTTGTTCATACCCCTTTCCAGCAGACTCCTCTTGTGGGTGTCTCTCATTTTCTTCGCTTGGCTTAGAGACCGAATTTTTTAGCTCCTTGATCGTGTCTGCCATCTCCTTCTGAGCTTCTCCCATGGCATGGATGGTAGCGATAAGGTCTGAGAGAGTGAAAGCTCCCTCACTTGCACGTCCTTCTTCTCTAGAGGAGGCATTTTGCCTTGATTCCGAATCACCATGGTCTGGCCCATCTTGGGAGGTCATATTATTGCTTTTAGTCTTCTTCTTTGGAGGCATTGGATCAGATATTGGCTTAATCCCCAGCAGAGTCGCCAATTTATGTAGGGGTCTTTTTGTTCCAGCAGCCAGACGAATGGGCTTGGGCTGCTGTAAAGGATGAGCAGATGTGTGAAATTGCCCCTTTGTGTCTGAGTTCGAAAATTAAGCCCCAAAATGCTTCGAAAGGGCAGCAAAGCCTTAGGAAGTATTTTGGTTATCTTCACCAACAAGAACAACAGCAACTTACAGATAACTTCTTCACATTTACAGATAAACTTTCGAGCTTGGCATGAGAGGCATGTGGCATGAGAGCAAAATTATCATGGGTTTAGCGCTTTAGGAGAAAGAGTTGTGGGCTCCTACGAAGGACAGAGATTCTAATGGAAGAGAGGAGGGGTTCTAAGGAGGATTGGTGGAGAGTTTTGGGTAATTTTCGTAGCTTCCGGCAGCTTGGCGGAGACACTGCCAGAATTTCTGTCGATAAGCCAAAACAGAGGAAATAAAGGAGATTTGGCAGGGATAGCACGAAAATTGCTGGGTTTGCAAGTGAGAGAGAGGAAGCTTGCTCTCTGAAGGTTGGGTTGTTTTGGCTGGGTAGAAGAGGCCCTATTTATAGTTGCTGGGGTTTGCTCCTTTCCAAGAAACCCTAATGGTTCCTTCCCAACTTAGCTAAGTTTTTCTCTTCCTTTCTTCTCTTCCTTCTTGACTTATCTCATGGTGGCAAAGCCAGCTCTGCCCTATCCCACAAAATCAGAGATTTTGGGTGCTCCAAGTCTCTTCCAGCAGTTGCCTCAGAGAGGAGCTCCCTCTTTTCACCCATCCTCCTTCTCATCTTTCTTCCCCCTTTCCATGGCCAAACCTGAGGAAGGAAAGGAAGTAGATGTGCCTGCTGGTTTAAGAGATGGCGCTCTCCCTTGCGTGCCAAGATCCATTGGTTTCTTGAACTCTTGCATTTGGAATTTGTTCCCAGCAGCCACCTCACGGGTAGCTTTCCAACGTTCGTTGGTGGTTTTGCCTTCAAACCGAGTGCCAAGACTTGAGCTGGTTTTATCCTAATTATGTTGGCTTTTGGGACAACCACAAGATCCATCCAATGGATGGGATAGCTTTGCCAAGTGTTGGACTTTATTTTGGCTAGTTTGCTCTAATTGGGTCAATGGACTTATTTGGCTAATTTATTCTAATGGGCTTATTTTGGTTGAGGCAATGATCCATCTCCTTCCTTGTGCTTACCCATGTTTGGGCCTAAGAAAATGGGCTTGAGTCTCGAGGCCCCCAAGCGACCCGAGACTTCCATTTCTTGGCCCATCGATGGGCCCCATGATAACTTGTTACCATCCATACCACAACCCACTCAAGCAAGCCCCGGGCATTTGAGTGGCTTGGGCCCACTTAAGCTTGTAGCGCAATTGGGTGTGAAATAATGATTTCCCACTTGGCATGGCATGTTGCTTGGCATGGCATGCTTTTAATTATGACGCTTTATAAGATAATTAGCATGGATTCGCAGAGCTAAATGCATTTTTATAATTTTAGTCTCGGTTTCTAGCATGATGGATTTTTTATTTGGCATGACATGCGAAGTATAACTCGTGCATGGTAGATTTTGCGTGCTCCGAATCGAGTCTTTTCTCAATAATATATTGCTTTGGGCTAGGAATTTATCTGGGCCCAACCATGGATTTTTTGGGCCTCAACAAAAACCTTGCCAGTAAAACCCAGTGGGACAAAAACTGGTCGAAGAGAAAAAGAGTACATAATCATGTGTAACATAAAATTCTGTGTATATTGACACGCGTGCGACACTACCTCGTTAAAACCTTGCCAGGAAAAACCCAATGGGATAAAAACCTAGACGAAGGAAAAATAGTACAATGTGTGAAGGTCTTTATTGACAGCACGCTCCCCCTGATGCTTGGCAAAATATCTTTAAGTCATACTGTTGATCATCTTTCTGAATATCATAGTTGACACTGCTTTTGTGAATCAATCTTGTAATATTGTTGGATGCTCCCCCTAAAGAATATCTCCCCTGAAATCTTCATGACTAACTTTTTCCAGTAAGCGATCATAGAAATTTCCAGAGTCCGCGTATCCAACAAAATCTGGGCTATTTGTAAGTTCACTTGAAAAGAATATGCCCGTATATGGTGTTATAAGGAGATAGCATCAAATATGCCTCACATCATCCCAAAGTGGTGGTGATGGAGCTGAGCTCTATCTGAAAAATATAATATCCAGTCCAGTATACTTCCAGAAAATTATTTAAGTGCCCAACGGATAATCCACTTAAAAATACTTCAATATCTTCTTAGTATAAGCAAGAATCTCGTTGGCATAATGCTCGATCTTCAGGCCGAGACAAATATTTCTTGAACTCTTCAAGAGTTTTAATGTGTTGCAAACATATTATAATAAATGTACTCACTGAGGCAATTTATGCATATTAGTATTGAGTACAGATTTTGTGCTTCAGGCACATGTCCTTTATGGACTTGCTTCATGCAATTACAATCCTTTCAGGGATTTTGTTTAAGGGATTAAACTTTATAACGCATTATATAGCTTTAACCCAGCAATTTGTTCTGTTTGTACATCTTTAGGGAATCGCTTATGATAATATGCTCTGTTCATTTAATAAACCTTAAAGATAATATGTTGGTCTCCGTAAATGTGCAATAAGAAGGCACAATTGCATCTGTAAATATGGAGAAACTCTTTCTTGTTTCTGCCAGAAACATTGTGTCATACAAAGTGGGTATATTCCCTTTTATTCCAAACACCTAAGTATAACTTTCAGTATTAACATCTTTTGGGGTTTGTACTATGAGTTTGTTCTTTCACATTCATTCTCATCTATAATGGAATTGCCTCTTTCCATTTTGGCCAATGATATTGTCGACATTTAATAATAGAACGTGATTCCAATTAACACAACCCATTGATGATTTGAGTAGCTACTCCAAAACCAAAAATTGTCATTCATCAATTCATGATCCCACCATTCTCATGTGCATGCGCATGCATCAATTATAAGCATTTCTTTGCTTTTGGGTACCCAAGCCACTTCAGGGGGGCTTTTATTATGTGAGAATGTGGATTATAACCTCCAATGGAGCGTTATTTTACAGTAGGGCGTGGATAATCTCCATTTAGGGAGTTGGAACATTTAGAACCCATATATATGTCATGTTGCAGGCATGCCACCGATTAATACATACATGTCAATTAATTGTCCTTCTGGGACTTTAAACCATATAACTTGCTACACATTAGGCGTGCACCGTATTAATATTGACATGTTAATAGATTATCCTTTCGGGACTTCAATCCATATCATTTGCTATGCAATAGGCGTGCATATTGATCACTACTATACCCATGTTCCGTTCTTATGGGACTTTAATCTATGCAGTGTATTATCAATGTATCCAACTTGCAATCTGTGAAATTCGCATTAATAATTCATGGATACATATCAGAGTGATACAAGCCATTCTTCTGGAATGGTCATAATACAAGTCGTTCTTTTGGAATGATCTATGATGCAAGTCATTCTTCTGGAATGATCTATAATGCAAGTCATTCTTCTGAAATGGTCCTTTGCATGGCGTTCTTCTGGAATGGCCTTATCTCACCATTTGGTTACCTTTAAGGATGTAGTATAAAATATCAAAATAAGAGTACAAGCATGAAATAACACAAGTATTGCTTACATCCTTAGGTGGGAGAAACTTTGCTCAAATATCATTCAAGCTTGTGCCGGCTCAGCAAACATAATTAATGTTACTCCTGATGATCTAGTTATATCTTGCAACACCAAAAATCGCAATTCTTGTCTCTGTCAAAAAAAATAACCCTCGGTATTAGGATCACTACATGGATTCTTTCTTCAGATATTCATTCTAAAGAAATAAAATCCCTTATGAATAGAGAGTTATAAAAAGAAAGAAAAGATACAAAGAATTGTGATATTGATTGCAAGGTAGGTAAGCAATCAGGGAAGGAAACTAGTGAGGTAACAAACAACAAACTCTCATTTCTCCTAGCATAGAAGAACTTCAGGAGATTAGAGCATGTGGTCGTCCTTACAACTCCCCGACAACGCCGAAATGTGATCAGGGATAGTCTATCTTCCTGAATGGATGATCAGAGATAATTTCGCTTCTCAAGCACATCGAGCGCTCACTGATAGAAAAAACAAGTGGATATTGCATCACTAGATATGGAGAAGCTGGAGAAAACTGGATGTCTTCTGCAAAGAAAATTTCGTTAGTAACATATTTATACACAAATTAGAGGAATAGGTAGATCCGGTGAATTTCAAATTAACCGCAAAAATTTGCGAGGTTCTCGGGGTGCTTTTGAAAAAGTAGCTCCGTGAAATCCGCAAAGCAAGATTAGCTTTGACGAAAATAATCCTTGAAAACATCAAAAGTGCCGACAGACATTAATGGAGGCCGCGTGAAGTTTTGGAAGCTGGGAAAGGAAAAGAGAATATAGGGATCTGAGAAGATATTGGGATCCTGGAAACGTTGCCACATTTCCGTCTATAGATATTGCCTCTGCAAGACCTGATTGGAGTAACTGTGTTTCAACTCAACTTCCTTTCATTTTTTTGAAAATTCAACTTTTTTAAGACTTTCATCGAAACCTTCTAAAAATGTCTTCTAGAACATAATGGAATTTTATATATTTTACAGAGCCTACTCCTTCCTTGCAGGTGAAAAGAATCTATTTGTTGTATGCTCATTTACTCTTATAATAATTGCGCAATTTCTTAAACTTGCACCTGTGGTTTTCACGTCTTTTCAAAATGACGATTTGGAACATTGTGCCTTATAGGTTCAAATAACCACATCAATTCTCTCAAATTACATATTTTATGCATGTGAGTCTGGAACTTCTGGCCCGGGCTAAAACACGACCTAAGAATTTATTTGCCCTTTTCAAATGGGCATGAAATATAAATTGAGTAAAATCCATGATAATATTGCAATATAGTAATGAAGAGCATTAACTACTATATACCCAAAACTTCAGGCTCGGGATCTCTCATATATTTGGATCCATAGGCTTCCGGCCCATATCATATAATATAACAAAATATGTGGGGAGCCTCAATTCATCATTTGAGGTTTATCCTAATATTATCCATTTCACGGTGTATTCTTAACAACCGGAATTCACAAAATATATTTCTTCCTTGAGGTGTCGATTGTAACAGAATCAATCTTTATTAAATTCATCATTTTCTTATGCCAAAGAAAAATGTGGTGTTCCACAATTTGCAATAATACCTCAAGGGTTGTCCATTTAACTGTTGGAACTTCAGGTTCTCAATATTGTCAAATTTTGAACTTCAGGCCAAAATCGCATATTTTCATGGCATGGACATTTTTATAATTTCCTGTACACATTTTGGGACTCCAATTTGTAGATTAAGTTTTCAAAACACACTTTCAAAGTTGTCATGCTGTTATCCACAACATGAATATGAGCATTGTCATGTTGAAACTTTGGAGGATGTTTATTTAGTCAATTATCTAGTAGTTTATCACAAAAAATTGGAAGGAAATGCATTGCATTACGAGTTTAACTAATTTAAGTTGATTATATAGCGAGATACGAGTGTAAAAAATATGTAGTAATTAATGAAAGAAGATGAAACACACCATAATCATTTATTTATAATGATTTACTACAATATTTTACACTTTATACATTGCATTTTAAGATACATCATACATGAGTGACTTAGTACCACATAGAGTTCCTATGAGGTTCAAATTCTGTCTTCATCATCTCGATATAATTACTTGGGTTGATTTTAATTACTTGGGTTTTGTTTCTTTTGTTGTTATAGTTTTGATTTTGTGTTGGGTTTTGTCATTTCCAGGATGCCCATAATAATTTTAACTTCTCAAAGAATTGGAAGGGGTTGATCGGTGAGTTCTGAAGAGAGAGTCATAAGAGCAACTGAGGAGTTTTACATTTGTGCTTAGAAGTCATTTTATAAAGGGGTAAATTTGTCTTTAAATATTTTGAAGATAAAATAGGTGGGGAAATAGAATAGAGGGGTGGAAATAGCCGCACTCTATTTAAAATGTTCTTGGACTTTTTTAACCACGTGGAGTGCTGTAAACTAAGCCACTCTTCTATATTATTAGTAGTCAATCTGAAATTACAATCACAATTAACACAAAAGAGATTACAAACACAGAGAACATTAAACATCCCATGGCTCAAATCTTAGAAACTAATCATCGAGATATAGAGCAGCTGCCAATTGCTGAAGTGACAGATGCAAACTCGAATATTATTACACGCAAATTAAAACACACAAAACATATATATCAACTGCAAGTTATGATCATCAACTTGGGTATTATTTGATTTTTTTTGTTAAAGGCAAACAAGAAGCCGATTCAAATCAGTCGTGGGCTACGCAGGTGGTTAACAAGTTATTCCAACCCCAAACCGGGTAGAATCTTCAATTGCTGGACTTGTTTATGAAAAATATTTAAAAAGACTAAAGTATTGTAATTAACAAACAGAACTTCAATGTATAATTCATATATGTGGCTCAGGACTCTTAACTTGGGATGATTTAAATGACTTTACAGCCAGCCAAGGGCAATCCAAATAATTGAAGTTTAGGAAAGTCAGTGCAACGATAGAAGATACTTATGTATATCTGTTACATCTCTCGTCGACGAGTAGCATCCTTGCATGATCCACACCTCCTTCTCGTATGGACTCTGCAAATTTCTTTGAAACACATTCAAATGTGTATCCTTTTAGTTTAGTAAGGTGCTCAATACCCTGTGGCAATGTCTCTAATCCCAAGAACCTATAAATGCCGAAGAACTCCAGATTTGGCATCACCCCTTTCTCTATAGTCATCTTATTTAATAATGAGAGATTCCTCAAATCCAAATACCTAAGCTTCACAAAGCCTCTACTGAAACACAACTCTTTTCCAACATAGGAATCTCTAAGGTGAAGCGAAAGTAGAGAGGGCAATGCTTCAATATGAGGTAGTAAATCTTCTTCAAGTTTAGACCCACACAGATGCAAATATGTGAGACACTGGAGTGAACAAAACCAATGTGGTACTTTTTCCAGTTTGCCTCTCAAGTAAAGTCCATCAAGGTAGGATGACGGTGAAGACAATGCATCAACTCGAAGAAATTCCTCTCCATCTGCTACCGATAAAAACAACTGGGAAAGGACCTTCATCTCTTGAATTGAGGCACATAGGTCCTTCTCGTCACTTACCTTGACATTTGTAATGCCAAGGATCGTAAGCTGGGTCATATTTCCAATAAGTCTAATAATATTTCCTTCTGATTCAATACATATTAAAGACTGCAATTTCTTCATCTTACTAATACTTGATGGTAATTTTACCCCAACTAACATTGAACCAATTTTGGAATGGCTCATAAAGAGATGGCGTAGGTTTAGCAACTTGGAAATCCCTATTGGAAGTGCCTCTATATCTGTGTACAAGAGGTCCAAGGTCTGAAGGTTGTGGAGCCGGCTTATGGATTCTGGAAGCTCCTTAATTCGAGTGTTTCTCAAATTCAAATATTTTAAATTAAACAAGTACGCTAGTTCATCTGGCAGACGATCAATTGGGACGCCCTCCAAATCTAGAACCCTCAACAATGTAGAGTCAAAAGGCAATTTCTTTGAGAAAGAGAATGAGGATATGCCAGTGGCAAAGACAAGAAAAGAACGAAGCCGTGACATACCTGTGCGTGGTCCAATTTCTCCAATAGTTGTTTGAATTGACAAACGGAGGGCCCCGGTTTCTTCCATTGTTTCACTCCCATCAAGAACGACACCAAACTTTTCTTTTTTTGCTATAGACAAAGCAATCTCCCGCATAAGATCATGCATCTTACATGATGGTTGGTATTCTCGATACCTTTCCTGTAGCATGTTACGAAAAATGAGTTCCATAACGTAGCTGTTTGCAACTTCTTCTAGTGTTACCCCTTTGACATGTTCAACAAATCCTTCAGCGATCCACAATCTATTGAGCCTTCGATTTATGATCACCTCATCTTCTGGGAAAAGGGAACAATATAGAAAGCATTGCTTCAATCTATATGGCAAATCCTTGAAACTAAGCAACAAGATGCTCTTCATAGGTTCTAACAAAGAATTGTTTGTTAGATGCCAATTTAAGCTATTGTAGACATTGCTCCAATCAGTAAGTGACTTCTTAGAAGACATGAGACCACTTAAGGCTACGATTGCAAGAGGCAGACCTTCACACTTTTCCACAAGTTCCCAAGCTAATGGCAGAAGTTCCGGTGAACAAGATTTGTTATGATAACTTGAGAATGCTTTCATGCTGAAGAGCTCCCAAGCATCTCTCCTTTCCAGCGGTTGAATCTTGTGAACATGGCTTTCAACTCCAAAAGAATACGATCCTATGTCCTCTCTTCGAGTTGTAAGCATGACTCGACTTCCAAGTTGTTTATCTGGAAATGAAAGCCTTATTCTTTCCCAAAGAAGGATATCCCACACGTCATCCAATACAACAAGGTACCTTTTAGTCTCCAAGTAGTTAACCAAAATCTCAACCAATTCGATATAGCACATGGCATTCATGTCTGCAGAGACCTCTTCCCTCCTTGCTTTGTGGAATTCTTTGATCAATCTTCTAAGTAAGTCTTCAATCACGTAAGATTGAGAAACAGTAATCCAGGCGTAACATTCGAAATGTTTCTTGACTACCTCGTTGGTGAAAGTCCTTGCAACTAGAGTTGTCTTCCCTGATCCTCCCATCCCGACCACGGAGACAACAGTTTGGTGTTGCTCTTTGTTCATCAGCCATCCCATCAACATTTTCTTATCGCCTTCAATCCCGACGATTTCATTCTCCTTATGGTAAAGAGAAGATTCCGCTTGGTTCTGCACCCATCTGCGAATATCCTCAGAAGTACTTTTTCCTTCTACGGCTGCACCACCACGATATCTCTGAGTTCTCTCTGGAATTGCTTTAATGTCCATGGCGATTCTCTGTATCTTTATGGCTATTTGACGCTTATACCAAAGGTTCTTTGGAAAGTGAATGGTTTTGCGGAGCCACCTTGCAAATCGACCGCCCCGTTGCTGCTCGTACAAGTGATACATGAATTCATCAATGATGTTTTCAACATCGTTGGCCAAGTCTCGAACGCTTGTGACCCATGCTTTCTTTACTTCTGTCTGTGCTTTCTTGTCGCCATCAGCATCCTCTAAGAAGGATTTCATGATTATCAACTCATGCTTAATGTCATTAACTTTATGACGAACACCCGCTATGGAGGCTGCTTCGCTCTCGAGAATGGATACAAATTTACCAATGAAGAGGTCTGCTGCAACTAACTCCATAATGGCCTTATTTTGGTATATGCTTAATCAAAAGAACATATTTGGGGAGCAATCACTCTGTTAAAAAGTGCTCATTTATCAATGTACACAATTCTAGGAAAATTAAAAGTAAAATATTGATGAAGGATGTCGGCTTGGGGTAGGAAATATCCCAAGTTGCTGCGAAATTGACAAGAAAGCATTTGGTAGTGCAAGCCACAACACGTGGCTAAGAATGGAGGAGATATCCCAAGTTGCTGCGACAAGACGGCAACAAAATTCTATACATAGACTTGACCTCTCCTACCACGTAATCAAGCACAAAGTGTGAAGCCAAGAGCTAAACCACTAGACTCTCCCTTCTAATAAAATTACTTTTGTTTCTATTTTAAAACCCTCTCAGTTCTTCTAACTCTAAACTCTTGGCCTAAATACTAACCCAAACACTTTATAACCCCTTCACACAATCTAACACAATCATATGCATATTCGAAAACGCATTTCAGTAACACAAAATTTAGTGAAAGATTTACTACTAAATGATTGGTTTGAGTGAAGATTAAAATACATGGTTTGAGGAGAAGGTTGAACAACAATAAAGTTCCATTGTGTGGTGGGTTGGGCTCAGATGCACCAGAGAGAGAGAGAGACATTATCAATTATTGCTTAGAAAACGTTGTTCAGTATGACCAATGTGAATGAATGCCATATGAAGAGAAATTGAGTGACAGGACACGTGGCAGTTTTTGAGTGGCAACATTACCAGCTCTGTATCACTATAATTTCTCCTCTTGACTAGTCAATCACACAATTTCTCAATTAATGTAATATTAGTGATGAGTACTCCATATGATGTGATGTATAGGTCCACTTCCTAACCTAACATATAAAAGCTTGTCGTTAAAAGTCTTATAATTATGGCGTGTCTTTGACGTTGTCGTTCATGTCAAGTTGTTCACACTCATTTGACAATGCTCCAAGAACGTGGTAGTAATTACCAGGAAGGAGGCCAACATGAGAGCAGTGGCGGAGCCACAGTGGGGTCAGTGGGGTCGCACGACCTCTTGGAAGCCATGGAAATAGGCTTAGAGATCCTTTGGAGCTGGGGGAGAGACCCCCTGGAGTTGCAGACCAGGTGCTCGACGTTTTTCCTGAGGAAGAAAGGAGCTGCGAGGAAGAAGAAGCACTGCTTTTTTTTTTTTTTTTACATCGTTTTGACCCAGGAATTTTCTTTAAAATGGCCTGGCCCAGCAATTCCCCACAAAGTCTAAACCCACCCAATACCTCCATCCCATTGCTTTCAATCATAAAACTTTACCAAATCCTGAAAAATATTGGCCAACGTTTAACATACACCTCTGCCCAACAACCCTTCGTATTTCCCATTTTGTTGGGTCGTCTTGTCCACTCCAAACCCACCCAATACCTCCATCCCATTGCTTTCAATCATAAAACTTTACCAAATCTTGAAAAATATTGGCCAACGTTTAACATACACCTCTGCCCAACAACCCTTCGTATTTCCCATTTCATTGGGTCGTCTTGTCCACTCTCTGGAGTGGAGAGTGGGCTTTCATGAGACAAAGATTTATGAAAAACATAAAAATACTAAAATAAATGTAATAAAATACCATGTCTTTGCTCCATTCAACTCAAACACTGAAAATGAACTCCTAAAATCCCCAAATTATATTATTTTCTACCCTAAACTAAATCTCTCTTCCCCTCCCCCCCCCCAAACCCTCAACATGGCTGAAAATTTTATTCTCTTCCCTCTCCATCTCTGATTTTATAAATTTATTGTTCTTGGTATACTTAAACCTATGTGTTACATTCTTTTGTTTGATGATAATGCCTAATATTTTTATTGGATAATGATTTATTGGAATGGATGAATATTGATGATTTTGTGTGTGGATGATTTATTGGATTTGTTGGAATTTAGGGTTTCTGATTAATTTTGTGATGGATAACTTATAATAAGATAGGTTTGTTCATTTGTCTTAATAAAATTTGTTTCTTTAAAAAAAAAAAAGTTGACTGTTTGGATAATAGAAAATTATCTTTTAGGGTTATTTTCATCTTAAAAAAAATATCGGAACTTTTACACTAAAACCTCTTAGGGTAACAATCCTGGATCCACCACTGCATGAGAGGGAGAGAGCGAGAGACCCAATGTGTATTGCCTTGAAGAAAACGGAATACAAAACTCACTTTCTTATTCTTTGACAATCCCTTAATTATGAGCTTTGAAGATTAGGTTTTCACACTAAAGTATCATTTTTTTGTACAAAAGGTTACATACACTACTGTTGTAAGTCTTTGAGTGGAGCCCACCAATGAAGACTTTGGAGATGCTTTGTTTGCCAATTCCTTCCCTGTACATTCACTTGTGGGACTGCACATCCACGGGAAGCTATCAACTTTGCCTATAAAAAGGCTTCATCCTTCCGTTGCATGTTGTACCAACAAAAAGATGAAAGAGAGCTTGGCAGAAAGGAAGGAAAGAAGAAAAGGAAGAAAAAGGAGAGAGGGAGATGAGAGAGAAGAGAGCAGAGTGAAAATTAGTGAGCTAGTGAGTGATCACATATATAGCATATCCAATTAGCATATCCAATTACAACATTATGTCAAGGGATACTAGTAAGTAACTTTGAAACTTACCCTAAAAGGACTACTCATATGATGAATTTGATTTCATCTGAAGAGCTTGTGCTTCTAGAAAACTAGGCAGTAGTAGGTTGTGCTGAATTACATAGGTGGTCTGCGAGAAATCCAAGTAAGATTCTCACTTCAAAACTAAATCCATAATGTGACAATGTGACCGTGGATAATGAATTACCTTATGCCTTTCCCCTGTGGAAGAATCAGAGGCTTCAAGGCTCTTGAGATTTCCCCTAACAACTGCTCACTTAGAATTTCAATCGATATACAAAGAGTAAAAACAATGTCCACAAGTGGCAGCTGACCTGTCATAAGTCAACCAAATCAGATGAGCATTATACCAATTTGATCAAATTTTGACTGCTATCTAACTATGAAGATGAAGTACAGAGACATGCAAACACATACAAGTAAAAATACAAGAAACATCGCAGCACATGTATTAATTTTTTATATTTTATGTAGCGCAGGGATCAAATTGAAAAATTGGTTTTGAAAATCCTACTTAATTCTTAGAAGATCATCTTCTCTGTTTCTGAAGTCACACAAAAAGGAAAGAGCCGGATTTAGTAAAAGACTCAGAGAGCAAGATATAAGCATCTCAAATGACCAACACTCAAGGCTTGGATTGCTAGAGAGATAATTATTCTAGTCTGTACACTTTGCCTTTCTCTCCCTCCCTCTCTCTCTAAAGAACAACATACATGTACATAATTATAAGGAATAGCCAATCGATGGAGAATCTGAAATCCTGAACACAGTATCAGTTTAAGTAATACCGAAAGGCATAGCTCATTCTTGACTTTTTAGGTAGCCAAAGACAGAAAGCATATTGTCTATAATTGCCTCAACAACACACAAAAGGAGTAAAACTCATTGGGGCTGAAATATGTTGAAGGAAAAAAGAAAGAAAGTAAAACAAGAAAGCCGGACAGTAAAATGCATGTTTGAATTGTAATGCTAGTGCATGTGTTTCCTTTCTTTTTTTTTTCTTTTTTTTTGGATTTTGTATGTTATATTTATTTATTTATTATATCTATATAATATTAATGGTTCTATTTTACACAATCTTTTGTATGTTACTCCAAATATGGTTTCCTAGAGCCTTTTTTTTTTACTTTTGCGAACCCATGAGTAACCAATTAACATGACAGCCTATCAACATATTACAATCTTAAGAAAAGAGAAAATGCTACATCATCATCACCTTATATATAACGATTAAACGAAAGGAAAACTAAAACAAGAAATCAAGGAACAATAGGAAGAAATATACGCATCATTAATTCTTGATATTTTGGGGATCATATCAATTAACATTGTAGTCTCTACTGAATCACTTCCAAAGCTAAAATCCGAAAAAAGATAAATAAATCGAAGCCGTATTTAAAGAGAAGCATGAATAGAAGAAAAGTATGTCATACTATGTAGCAGTAGGTTAGATTTGTTAGACAATAACCTTACCATAAGGAAGCTACAATTTTATATGTTATCCACTCAAAAACAATTTCTAAGAGAGGTGGACTCTCCTCCATAGTAGTCATTCCTATCCATATGCAGTACCTGTTTCAGGTAAATACCATATTAACATCAGCTAGCAACAAAAGTTACCTAAACATTCTTAACAGTGAATTATCTAACTGTAACAACAATAGTTAATCTGTTGCAAATTAATAAAACCTAATCAGGGCGAGATCAAACGTACAATTTGACAAAATGCAAACGGCTAGAGTCTATTAAAAATAAAAAATAAAAGTTCAAATTTGTATGTTAAGGACCAACAAAATAAACCATTTACATAAGCTTTACGTTGAGACCATCCACTAAGAGGAGGCCGCTGAGAATGCATTCTTTGAGGCCCGTTCCGAGCACTATGACGTCATATTCTTCATCCATGGCTCCGAGAGGCTGAGAGATCAGAGGGAAAACAGAGTGTTTGTTTTGTGTTTGTGTTTGTGTTTGTGTTTTTGTCTGTGTGAGAAAAATTGGAGTCCCTGGAGTTTCGGTTAAAACGTTATTAGCCCCCCACGTATGGTTCCACGTGGAAGTGGCTACTGCCTAAAACGAATGTCTTTTTATTTTCTTTGTCAAACATGTTTTAAATGTATATAGTTTTGTTTGATTTAAAAAATATTAAAAACTACATTTCATTCCTTAGGTAAGAGCAAAAATTTGAGCGCGTCCTTGTCACAATTAACAGGTCAACCGACGCAGGGGGAGAAAAGAGGGGAGGGGGCAGGGGGAGGTCAACCGACGCAGAAGAGCCGGCTTTGGGGAAAAGATTCTAACAGGTTACTCAATAGGATTGATAAGGGCGATGAAAAACTAACCTATGTCATGGATATTATTGTGGTAGTATTTCAAATCAATCACGCATTGTAATGTGTTTTAATATCCTCACATATTAGTGCATAATTAGCTTGAGATACTGCAGTCAAATAATATGATAGAATATTTTCAGATATATTTCATTCTCCAAAAGGAGGTATTTATAATACAAGATTACAAACTCTAGTAGGGTTAAATTAGGAAATAAGAGGAATCCTAATTACATAATATCTGTACAAAAAGGAAATAAATAAAATCCTAATAGAATAAGAAGGAAATATCCTAATAGTGGTACGATATCTCGCTAACACTCCCTCTTAAGTTGGAGCAAAGACGTCACGCATGCCAAACTTGTCAAGTGAGTTGAGAAAGATACTTATAGAAACAGTTTTCGTAAGAATATTGGCTAACGGATACTCAAAACTGATGAACAGGAAGGAAACAATCTCCACATCCAACTTTTCTTTAATAAAATTTCGATCAACCTCCACATGTTTTGTACGATCATGTTGTACAGGGTTATGAGCAATTGCAATCGCAGCCTTATTGTCACAATATAAATCCATGAGTTTCTTAAGCCCAAAACCAAAGTCTCTCAATAATCTCCTCAACCATAGTGACTCACATATGCCATGGGCCATTCCCTGATACTCGGCCTTAGCACTAGATCAAGACACCACCTTTTGTTTCTTGCTTCTCCACGTAACAAGATTGCCACCAACAAACATAAAATACCTAAATGTCGAACGCCTATCCGTAGTTGAACCTGCCCAACCAGCATCTATGTATCCTTCCACATCTGTATAACCGTACTTGGAAAACATTAACCCTTTGCCAGGAGTTACTTTAAGATATCTCAAAATACATGTCACGGCACCCATATGGTCTTCACTAGGTGAGTGCATAAACTGACTCACTACACTTACTACATACGCAATGTCAGAACGTGTATGAGCTAAATAAATTAATTTCCCCACAAGCCGTTGATAGCGCTCCTTATCCGTAGGAACTTGATCAGGATATAACCCCAACATGTGATTCTGTTCACTAGGAGTATCAATTGGTTTACAATCCAACATTCCAGTTTCTGCAAGGAAATCCAACACATACTTCCTTTGGGACAAAAAAAATACCATGTCTAGATCTGAAAACTTCAATCCCAAGAAAGTACTTCAAGTCACCTAATGATTTCATCTCAAACTCAGACGCCAGATATTTCTGGAGATTTTGCATTTCTACCTGATCATCTCCAGTAACAATCATATCATCAACATAAATAATTAAAGCTGTCAATTTACCTTTATGACGCTTTAGAAACAAAGTATGATCTGAGTTACTCTGCACATACCCAAACTTCTTCATAGTTGCTGCAAATCTCTCAAACCACGCTCTTGGAGACTGCTTCAATCCATATAAAGACTTCCGCAGCTTACTGTTGCGTCGATTCAGTTGTACCAAAATGGATTAAGCTGCATCCTCAACTTGTGATACTCGCAAGTGCACGAGCCGTTCGGTAGTATAGCATATGTAAGTGCGAGGTCGATCCCACGAGGATTGGTGATTGAATGATCCAATTCATTTCCCCTACACAAAACAGAAATGAAAAAGAAAATAAATAAAACAAGAAAAAAGGAAATAACTCAAGCAAATAAGTTCCCAAGTTCAATTAGATTAACGGATTGATTCTAGCTAAAGTATGATTAAGCCATGGTGTTTGGTCCTAACCTTGTGTTCCTAATTCCCTAATTTGATCATTTGTTGTCTAACCTAAAATTAAGCATTAGGAACCCATTAAGCATAGAAGAACAATTTAAACAACCAAGCATGTATCTAATCCCTGTTGTCGAATGTCCATACATACTCTTCCTATTCATAGTTCAATTCGAATTAAAGCATGGTGTCTACTCTTAATTCAAACCAAGATAGCTAACATGCAAGCCTAAATGGTGATCAATCATTCAAACTAGCATATTAACTTATAAGCATAATGAATAAGAACAAAAACCATAATTGAAACTTGGAAACTAATCAAACTTGAAAACTTAAGAAAAGAATTTACATTACAAAGAAAAATAAATTACAACTAAGTGTTGTAAAATTGGCTCAAAATTAATGCACAAGTGAAGGAGGAGGCGACCGGTCGCAAGGGAAAAGTGACCGGTCGTTTTTGCACAGAGTCGAAGTCTGGAAAATTCGCAGGAAGCGACCGGTCGCAAGGTATCTAAAATGTATATGCGACCGGTCGCACGCAGTGCTGTTTCGATTTTTCCACGCGTTTTTCAAGGTGTCTTCACATGTGTCGGTTTCCTACCTAATCCCTCGAGCTTCCAAGGAGTTTTATGGGTTCTAGGATGTCTAGCAAGGTGCTGGAAAAGCTGGAGCACCATTGAATGAAGTTTGTTGACTTGCTTCAAGGAGTACCTACCCTATGGCTATAGATAGGGTGGCTGAAGTTGCAGCTATCAATGCCTAGCCTTTGGTCTGCCCAAGTTGGGGTCCATGTTAGGTAACCAAGAGCAGAACGTGGGAGGAAAGAAGGAGTCTCTTCTGAAGTCCAAAGGCTTGTGTATTAAAGGGAAGAGGAGGCAAGACAGCAAAGTGTGTGGTTTTGCTTCTCAAGGAGTGGACAAGTAGCTGGGAGCTAGTGTGTCCAAGAGTGGTTTAACTCACCAAGAGAGGAAGAGAGAGAGGGCAATCAGTTCAAGTTTGGAGCTGAGTTGGGTCTTGAGAGTCTAGACACAAAGGGGGAAACACCAAGGGTTGTGAGAGTGTTCACAAGTGCATCAAAGTGTTGAGCAAAGGGTGAGAGAGAAACAGATTGTGAGGGTAGTGTTCTAAGGGGGTTTTCTTTTGTAAACCAAAGTTGTAACTTATCTTCATTAGTGAAATTTCTCAAGGGGATCACCAAGAGGATGTAGGCAATTGCTGAACCTCTATAAATTCTTGTGTCACTTTGTGCTTGGTTGGTTTCTCAAGTGTGTGTGTGTGTGTGATTCATCCATTATTGTGGCTGTCACAAAGTCCATCAACAACAAGATCATTAGGGGAGTGAGTGAAAGTGTTTGTCCATTTTCACAACACTAAGAAGCAAAAGGCAAGCTAGAATTGAGAACTAGAAAGCAAAACTAAGAGAATTTGAGGGAGAGAAGGGAGGGGAGCTCTAGAGAAGTGTTTGAGAGCTCCCCACTTTGGGAGTGTTTTATGAAGCTTGAAGACTTCTCTATTTATAGGGCTAAGAGGGAGGAACATCATGATGAATTCCAACACCACCATTCCTCTTTTAATACAATCCATAACTCCTACTTCATCTTGTCTATATTAGTGTGGTTGGAATCAATTCCATCCCATACTTCTTTTGTTGCACCTCAAGCTTTCTTCACATGGGTTTGCTGGTTTCTTCTTTTAGCATGGAGGTCTGGCTCTTTATTTGCTGCCAACCCATGTGCTTCTAGTCTTTGTTGCTAGCTAATAAAGTTCTTTTGCTGTTGCACATGTGTTGCTGGAAAAACGAATTCTTCTGAACCAGGCTTGGTGTAGGAAGGCCTGAGGTTTCAATATGTATCCAATGGGGATCAAATTTGGATATGTCATAATAGACACCCATTGGAACAACTTTTATGAAGAATGTATTCCCATCTGAGCAGTACAAGTGTACGTTTTGGGCCTTGCAAGTTGACTGCCGAAAATAGACTGGAATTGACAATGCATTGCAGTCAGCTTGTGGGCTTGTTTTGGGCTTGATCTTCCCTCCTACAAAATCTGGAAAAATCTGGATCTTCAAACCCTTTGAATTATCTTTCCAAGCATATGCAGCCCAGCTCAAGGAAAAATCAGAAAGCCCTTCAAATGTGATATTCGGCCCAGTAACGCAGATGCTGCCGAATTTGACCTTAAGTTGCCAAAACTTGTATAACTTTCTCTAGAAGACTCGAAATCATGAACCGTAAAATTCTCCAGAAACTAGACTTCCGTATCTTTCCAATGATGTATGGCTCATCGTCTGGTTCATCCTGAGCATGTACAGTCCAATCCGTGAAGTTGACAGATTTGCATACACCGTTTTGAGCTAACTTGTCTCCAAAATGCATTTAATGAGTCTCAAGCTTATTACACTGAAACAAACACAAAATTTATTAAAATCACAAGTTTAACTCAAAAACATAATCAAATCATAAGTTAAAAGGGTACAAAATGATATATAAATATGCACCGATCACTTACACACAACACCCTCTTTAGAGGTTACAGGAATACCAGGAGGGAGATCCATGTAAATCTCCTCCTTGAGGTCATCATGGAGGAATGCATTTTTGACATCAAATTGTAACAGCGGCCAATCATGATTAGCAGCCAAGGACAAGAGTACGCGCACAGTATTGAGCTTCGCTAGTGGAGCAAAGGTCTCCGTGTAATCCACTCCATAGGTCTGGGTATACCCTTTTGCTAGCAATCTTGCCTTGTAATGGTCAATGGACTCATCAGCCTTGTGCTTCAAAGTAAACACTCATCTGCACCCAACTTCCTTTTTTCCCTTTGGTAAAGGAACTAACTCCCATGTGGCATTTTTGTTCAAGGCTTCCATCTCAATATGCATTGCATCTACCCATTTTGGATCAGATAAAGCATCCTGCAGCTTAGTTGGCACACATACACTAGATAATTGGCACAAATATGATGCATATGACTTAGACAAACGATGAATTGACACATAATGGCTAATGGGATATTTAGACTTGGCATGTATATCAGGAGAATATTGTGCTTTAGGTTTCTCACGAGTGGTTCATGGTGGTAACTGATAAGTTGACACATATAGATCATTAGAAATTACCTTACTTGATTCACTATCACGAGTAGATTAGGGCAGTGGCAGGGCAGAGGGGGGTCTTGTATCAATTTCATCAGTACGAGAGTCGCTAGTATCACTGTCATGTCTTTCTAAGGAAGAGCCAAAAAATTCCAAATCATCACCTAGAGAATGGTCGCTACATTCTTTGCGACCGGTCGTTGGACTCGCATCGTCGTCGCTCATCGAGACAGGCGACCGGTTGCTCACTTCTATGCGACCGGTCGTTTCTAGGCAAGTTGCATCGCGACCGGTCGCTTCCTCTGCGCTACCGATCGCTTCCAGGCAGTTTCGTTCGCGATCGGTCGTCTCTTCCCACCGACGGGCCGCTTCCTGTGCGCCAGAAATTCCTTCTTCATGTCCAAGATCTTCCACATTTTCCACTCCGAAACTCTTCAATTCACTCCCCCTCTCCCCCTGAATTGAAGAGGAGGGAGAAACATAATATGGTACTTCTTCATGAAAGGTGACATCCAAAGTAACATGTACCTTCTGAGTAGGAGGGTGATAACACTTATAACTCTTCTGAGTAGTAGAATAGCCATGTACCTTCAACTGTATTAGTTCATATTGACGTATACATATCAATCTTTGACATACCGTCAGTGTTTGTTATTCAATTTAATGTTATTGATGTTGTTTTTGAAATCCATTCTGTTTCTTGAGATGTGATTGATTTATGTATTTTGTTCTGTTCAAAGTTCTGCTATTACACTGTTATTGCTCAACTATTACTGCACCAATGTTAATAGACTGTTTTTGTACATAATCTGTGTTAGGCAGCCCCAACGTTCTTGATAGTAAAGGCCAATCAATGCAGTTTTCCGTTATAGTTGTTAATGCCTATAATTGCATAATTGTCTGTTACAATTATGCTGTAAACATTTGTAACTCCTACACCACTAACAGACTGTATAAAACCGATGTAACCATGCTTATTTGATACATGAAAAGACTCTGTTTCTTCATGGTATCAGAGCCACCATTTTTCTTTAAAAATTTTTTGCTTCCCTTCCCTTCAATGGCCTCCTCCGCCTCCTCCTCCTCCTCCTCCTCTTCGACTGGTGTTCTCTCCTTCCCCAATTTCTCTACTCTTATCTCCACCAAACTCTCGGAAACCAATTATCTTCTTTGGGAAAGTCAAGTCTAACTTGGCTTAATATCATGTAACTGTTGGAGAAGATGAATACAACGGATTAGTAATCTTTCTACACCTTCGACCAAAAAAAAAAGTAATCTTTCTACACCATGATTGCCTTCAATGCTCAAGGTGAATGCACTTCAGATAATATACTAATTATGTCTGGTTGTGTTTCTTTTTCCTTGGTTTTGGTTTTGGGTGTGGGATTTGGTGTTGGTGGGTTGTTCTGTTCTGCTCCTTGTGTTGTAGTGTCTTCTTCTTCTTCATTTTCTGTTGTTGGTGTGATTTCTCTTGCCTTTGATTTGTTTGCTTTGGTCTTGTACCTTAGCCTTCTGAGTTGTTTCGTTTGTCTGGCATCTAGTAAATCAGTGTACTATTGTTGCTGGGTAATAGCTGGGTAATAGAAGTGCAACATAGACAAAGAAAGAATCACAATATGTGTTATATTATGGGTGAACTAAACCAGAGCTGAACCTAGTTCAGCAACATCAAGCCTTGAGTTATTTAACTTGTTTTTATAGTGGGCATTGATAGGATTTTTAGTACCTGCGCAAACAAGGTTAAAATCACTGAAAATACTTGCAAGAATATAAGGTCATTGTAGTATAAATGCTCATGCAAGGTCGTTGTCCCCAAAGATTGTTTGACTAATTTGTAATTAAACTAACTCTTAATTAAGTAGTTAAAATAGATTTTATCAAGAGTTGAAATTTATTAATTTGAAAAGATTAAATTAACAACAAAAGAAATCGAAAAGTTGGGAAATTGAAGAAAAACAAGTTTTAAAAACCAATTTATAAAAGCACTAGGGTTTCACCATCACCTAGCAATCCTATGAATTTTTACCAATTACTTATGATCTGCACATGCCACTTTGAAGGTTAGGCTTTCCTAATTTATATTCTACTTGGAACCTCCAACACAGAACGTATATCTAACATGCAACTCGTCCGGACGTTCGAATCAAATATGAACATGAAAGACTCATTAAGTTTTGTGAAAACCCTTTGAAAAACCGGGCAACCCTTAAGACGTGATGTTCATCTTAAGTGAAATTTCAGATCTTGGAGAGAGAATCAGACCCCGAATTTTGGGTTGTGTGCTGAAGGGATATTTGCGGTGCCAGACTTGTAAATTCGTTTGGGGTTTTTAATGAAACAGGCTGGGCTTCAGTCAATGGCATTGTTGTAGTTTATTATTGGGGTTTTGAGTGTTGTTCTGTTTTCAAAATGGGCTTTGGGTTTTTCGATTGAATTTCTAGAGGGTTCGGTTTTCTACTATTTCAGACCCCACTATTGGGCTATAACTCAAGCTCGCTTTATTATAAGGGTTTTTCGATTGAATTTCTAGAGGGTTTGGTTCTCTTTCGTGTTAAATTGGTTATTCAGTAACATTTTTTATTAAGTTGAATCACGTGCTCTAACTTTTAGGGGTAAATTGGACTTTTACACAAATTTTAATTACTTTATTACTATTTTCATACAAATTGATTATTTTTACCATAAAATTGAGTCAATCAAATCAATGTAAACGAGGCTGGGTCTTACAAAATTTAAACGATAAGAGTTCTTCTTATGTTGCCTATCAAATCAATGTGAAATGAGGCTGGGTCTTACAAAATGTTGAGTCAACATACCTGCTCAGAGAGATGAGAGCGATGGTTGTGCGGCTAAGCTAACAGAGAGAAGAGAAAGTTAAGATGTTTGGGTGTTAGAGGACGGCTGGATGAAACTAAAAGATGGAAAGTCAAATTTTAGGGTTAATGTAGGTAGTGTTTCAGTGTTTCGCAGTCTACAATAACTTAATATCCAGCCACTAATAAATAGATACATATATAAGTACTTAAATAATAAAATAATTATAAATATCGGATCGGTACGGATTTCCGTCGGATAAGGGATATTGTTAACCGTTAACCAAACCAAACATTTCGGTACGGATCGGATCGGAATAATTAAAATTAAAAAATAATTATTGAACCAAACCAAACCAAACCGTCGGTACGGTACGGTTGGTACGCGGATAATTCGGATGAGATGCCCACCCCTAAAATTGACTGCAATATTAACAGAATTTGACTGTGGGATCAATTTGACACAAAAGAGAGTTGGAAGATTCTTGAGTCCTAAAATTTATTGAAGGACTAAAATGGAACTTGGACATAAGTTCAGGGACCATTTCAGTCAAAAATCCTTTATTTTAAATTTTAGACACACCAATGGTGTTTATACTATTTTAGCTTAATTATTTATTTGCCACTTGAAACTTAATTCTAGTCTCACTTTGCCCTACTAAACTCAATTAGCAATCTTATACACATAATTATCATCAATCTGTACTTGAATGTTCCCTTTGCTCATCACAGATATGCTTGAATTGTCTCCTAGCTTCACATACTCTCTAAAATCTTCATTTACATCAAAGAATAGAGATTTATTACCACTCATATGATTGCTACACCCAAAATCCAGGTACCAAACATCGGGTTTTAGTTTCTTCTCCTCAATGTAAGCCAACAAGAGTACTTCTTCTAATTCGGCATAATTAGATTGTGTTAGAATTCTTTATGTGCGTTTTCATGATCTTTCACACAATCTGAAATACATAAAGACATATCTAGAGCCATCTTCCTTGAGTACACGGCCTCTGAACTCATTCAATCTGTAGTAGCAGCAATCCTAGAAAGAACATGAACGGCTCAAGACTTCTGTTCTCTCTCAGAATTTGTTTCAGTTATCTCTTTATGATGAGAATAGGATTAGAGAACGGATCTGACGTGAGCAGGGCCTTAAGCTTATATAGGGTTAGGTCAAGTCGTCTCTACTCATCACCGATGGCCGACTTGACTTATCTTCCAAGCCCACCAAATTGGTTCACGCAAAAAAGGAAATAAATAGGACCCCTTAATAGGCTTCAAAACCTTTCCTTATTCCACAAGGTTTTGGGCCTCAAGGTATAACTTAATTTAAACTCTTATCAAAACCTGATGTAACTTAGTATCCAGTGCACCGATCTAAATAGGAAAACATAACATTCTCCCATTAGATCAAGCACTAGAGCACTAAGCTTCTGTATTCCGACATGTTTGATAATCTTTATTGGCCATGAGTTTAAAACAGTTAAGTCCTTCCTCTCAAGCTACAGTGAAAAGCGATTAGAGAAAACAAACTATAGACAAGCACTGCTCTCTTTATTAAAAACAGGCCATCTATAATCACATAATGCAATCTCAAAACACACGAAGCAACTACAAACGTGAACCTTAATGTGTACTGATCTTTAATGTGAATCTTTATGCTTTTCAGTACAAGTACCCATTTACGACTTAGCAAGAGTCAATCCGCAATGTTATTAAAACAATAGTATCTCAAAAGAGACCATAAACTTACATGCATAAACAAAATTGCATAATAAGTTTAAACAACTAAATAGTCAAAATGGTAGAATTTATTCAATAATAAATAAAACTGTCAACCAAATTAACATCAATAAATGCAAATCCCTCAATCCAGAAAACAACAAAATAAACAAACTAGTAAAATATCATTAAGAAAGGCCTATTTGGAGGCTTATTATTATTAAGAAAGATTGTTTTCGCATACACGTCCTAAGCATGAAAAAATAAATTTAAGTTTGGAGTTGAATAAAATTACAAATATAAATTTAAAGCTTTAATAAGAATGGTTACTTACCACATCATGTAGATTTGAGCCACTTTGTGGGTTCGTATTTGCCTTAGTCAAACATGCCTTCCAAAGAGAACATTGTTGGTTGATAGTCTTGAATCGAGAAGCAATTGCTTGATATGTTTGCCGCTTTGGTCCACTAATGCCCAGATCATTTTCCCGAAATTTTTGATATACACGCTTCCAAAATGTGTCGCTTGCTTGATTGGTGCCAAAAACCCCATCTTCACTGATAGAAGCCCACCCTTTGCACGATGCCTCATCTTCTTCGGGCCTCCAATTCACACCTCTTTGAGATTTTGTGGTTCAACAAGAATGAAAGGAGATTGATGAGATTGGCAAAGAAAAAATAAATTGAGAAATAGATAAAATGTTGTTGGTAGATTATTTGAGAAATGGGTGGGTATTTATAGAGTTTGAATGTGAGTTTTGGGGTTGGATATGATCTAGATTAATTAAATTATTAGTGTGACTGTTGGATTTAAATTTTAGCCGTTGGTTCTGTTTTTTATTTTTTATTAATCGTTAAATAGCTTAATCCAGATCATTGATTTAAGTTACTATAGAATACCCAAAAAAAAAAATTGAATTGAATTGTTGGGTTGGATTCCAACGGCAACATCACATAAGCTTGACATGTGGCGTGACACAGCTGCCATAAAGCAGCAACACAGCAGCAGGCAAGGTCTTAAATATCGGTTATATCGGAAATATCGGTAAGCTGAAAACACGGAAATTTCGATGGAAATATCGGGATATTATCGATATCGATAAAAATTGAATAAAAACCACGGAAATTGTAAGAAAAACTTGGAAATTTTTATTGAAACTTTGTAGGATGTTTATTTAGGCAATTATCTATTAGTTTATCATAAAAAATTGGAAGGAAATGCATTACATTATGGATTTAACTGATTTAAGTTGATTATATAGCGAGCTGGCAAACACTGTGAGTGTAGAAAATATATAGTAATTAATGAAAAAAGATTAAACACACCATAATTATTTATATATAATGAATCACTTGACATGGTACACATTCTTATGTTTATTATTAATAAAAAATTGAAAAATAATTAAAGATGTAAACCAACTTTTTAAGATGAAACAATGCAAAAATAAAAAATAAAAAAAAAACACACCAAACTTATTCCAATTAATAAAAATATCATTCAATAAATCAAGCTCAAATATGTATTATGTAAATCATAAATTTTTTCACAATAATAACACTAACTTAAATAATAAATAAACTCACCCAAAAATAACCCAAATAACAAAATACCTTGAATATTACAAAAACAAAAAAGGAACACAATGGGTGTTGAACCATTGACCTCAAAGTCCTTTTCAATCCACAAACCACTATGGTAAATGATATTTTTATATCATTGATGTATACTTTTAATATTTATAGGTGTACAGTGTACCCAACAGAATTAAAAAATATTTTAAAAACCCTAACAAATATCTTCCTTTTTATTAAAATTTCTTTCTTCTCTCTCTCAGCCGCCTTCTTCTTCCTACGCCTCTCTCTATCTTTTCTTTTCCCTTTGGTTTTCTTCTTCATCCCTGTTTCTTCTCCCTAAACCACGCCTTCTCTGCAACTCTCCCATGGCTGCCACCACCACCAAGCCCTCCCCTCTCTCTTCCTCTCTCTCCAAACCCACACCCCTCCCTCTAACCCACAAAAACTCTCCTTCTTTCTCCCCCAAAAACCCCCCTAAACCCTCTTTCCCTCTCAAAACCTCCTCTCTGACATACCCACAAAGCTTCCTCCTTCACCCTCTGCTCCAAAAACCCAATTTCCGAGTTCTTCCGAGTTTTTGGTCAACATATCGCGAGTATCTCGATATTATCGATATTCTCGATAATATCGAGATATTAAAACGGTTTTGCATTACAGATGCACGATAATATCGAGCTCGATATATCGTCGACAATTTCGGCGACAAAATCGATATTAGGACGAAATCCCTTTGGTTTGTTCCCAAATTATCGGGAGGTGAAAAAAACGAAATTATCGCCGATATTTCGGCGATAATTTCGATATTTAAGACACTGGCAGCAGGTGGGGCCAACGTCAAATTCCTTACACATGGGCTGCTTCAGTTGCATGTGGGCTCCACTGAAATTTTTTGGGTCCAGGCAGTAGCTAGACTGCTATTTGGCCCCAAATTTGGGTTTTCCCAAATTTTGGCCCCTTCATTTTCTTGAATTGGGAGAGGTTTTGGGTTATATTTTTGGGATATTTTGAATTTGGCTTCATGGATTGGAGATGGCCGAAGGGTAAAAACAAAATTTTCTCAAGTACTGGGGGGGTTAGGCCCAAACATGGCTCTGCCACTGTTCTCAACTACTCTTGCAACAGCAAAGTTAATAAATTATTATTTGTGAAGCAAATATGGTAACTTATGCTTTAGGTAATAATATTTGTCACCTAAGCCAAATATTTGTAATTGGTTTAGTAGTCTACATTTCTCTATGGCTTGAGTTATTGTATAATAATTAGAAACTTTAGGATTCCAAGAGGATCCTCGTGTAGTTTTCTTTTGACATAGAAAAAAAAAAGAAGCATAGTTTGAGCCCAAAAGCCTTTAGCTCATCAAGTGGCATGGATATATATGGGATGAAGGGAGAAATTAAGACCTTGGTTTCCTTACTTGTGCCTTATCTGGAACAGATCCACTCGATTATTTGGATATATGGGTTGGAGGGGTTTCTATTGGAGGCTAGGGTTCATATACAGATAAGTAATGTATATTGTCTTGGATTACATTGAATTGGAAAGGATAAATATTCTTTATTGGAAAGATTACGAACGTTCTTGGAACATTCGTAGGGGATTTAACTTGGAATATTGGAAAGACAAGTGGCTCATCATCCACGTGGCCCTTCTGTATTGGTTGTGTTATTAGAGATGGCACCGTTGCAGACACTGTTTAATATTGGTCTTCTTTTGTCCTAGTCTTCTAACACGAAACAATTTCTATTTTTTTTTTTCTGGCCTATATATGTACATATAATACATGTACTTGTTTTTAACACGTAAAAATAAATCATGTACTATTTTTTATGAAAATAAAAAAAGAATAGTAGGAGACAACTATTTTAGAGTGCTAATAATCGTTCGAGAGATTTATATATTGCAATTGATAACATTTTTCGCCATACACTTCAACCCATTCTCCATGTAACCCCCGTGCCTAAATTTGTACACAATCTCTGGTGGCCCAGAATAGACTTGAAGGATCTCCAAGGCAAACCCACGAGGGAATGTTATTGTGAAAGCCTTATGAGATGACTCTGATGTTTCCTTGTCTGGATTATATCCCCTCAGATTCTCAGGCAGTGAGGTCTGAAGCAAAGGGTTGTAACCCCCTCCAAGTTTGCCTATTTCTTCCAGGGTTATGCCTTTCCTTCCTGATATTTGTTGATTAATGATTGATTATTTCAATGCTTAATTAATTAATTAGTACTAATTTATATATCACTAGATATTAATTATTACCATTTAGACTGAAAGTGTACTCATTGGGATCAAGTGTCTTGAAATCATCTAGGTTGGCCTTATGGAAAAGCTCCATCTCCCATGCATGTCTTTACAAGGTTCTGCACCTCTTCTTCTAGTGACCCAGGTGGCCATATCTGACATATACATAGTTCCATCCAGAGTTAATTTCACACCAATATATATATATATATATATATATATATATAGATAAATTATAATTAATCATTTGTAGAATGGCATCAATAGTCGCACCACAGAAGTCATCAATGACATAATTACAGATGGGTCAGCATATATCCATTACTTATCTCATCCTGATGAAGATATCCACATATATCCTAAAAACGACACGAAGAGGTATTTATGGTTATCAAAATAATGTGCTTACATGTGAAGTTGTTAAATGTCAAAATCACACACACTATCTTTTCTCTTAATAAGGTAAGGTGGGTTGATCATTCCTCCGCACAAAACACAGCATGCCGCAGCAGTAAATAATCATCAAACAACTCACATTTTGTAATGTAGCAGTGGAACTCCTTCCCGTGCTGAAGATTTGCTGCTAATTGTAATGTAATTACGTTCAATTGCAGAATGAAGCTTCCTCAGCTTGATCCATGCGGGAATAACCAAACAGCCTCTGCATCTCCTACTTCAGCTGAATCATGGAAGCATGATGTGTTCTTGAGTTTCAGGGGTGAAGACACTCGCAGGGGCTTTATTTCTCATTTAGACCGTGCATTGGCGTACTGGCAAGCAATGAAAACATTCAAGCACGACCGAGACATTGAAGTAGGACCAATTTCTCCGGAGCTGTTGACCGCAATTGAACAATCACATCTTGCCATCATTGTTCTCTCCCCCAATTATGCTTCTTCCACATGGTGCTTAGATGAACTTTCCAAGATTCTTGAATGCATCCAGGAGCAGGACACCAGAATTCTGCCGATCTTTTATAATGTGGATCCTTCCTATGTACGAAACCAGAGGGGGAGTTTTGCGGAAGCCTTCACTAAGCATGAAGCAAGGTTTTGTGAAGATGTAAAGAAGGTGAATCGGTGGAGAGCTGCTTTAAGAAAAGTAGCCAATCTCTCTGCGTGGGATTCAAAGAATTATAGGTAAGCCTACATATCCATGCATGAAAAACTTGCTTGTGTCTTAACAAGAGGCCTACTTGGAGGTTACGTTTCAGTTCTTGCCTTAATCAATAACCTTGGAGGTTATATTTACGGATTAATGGTTATTTTGCTTTTCTTCCTTGTAGGTCGGAAGCAGAGCTTGTCGAAGAAATTGTCAAATGTGTGTGGAAGGAAGTCCATCCTACATTCATGTTGTCAGGTTCTCTAGAGAATTTAGTTGGAATTGATTTTGCACTTAAACAACTACGATTACATTTAGCTCCCGAAGAAAATGACGTCCACTTTATAGGGATATGGGGGATGGGCGGGGTAGGCAAAACAACCCTTGCTAACTTAGTTTTTCAGAAAATTTCCCATCATTTTGAACATAGCTGTTTTCTATCTGATGTGAGAAAGAAGAAGCTCTCTGCTCTGCAAACACAAATTCTTTTCCCAATTTTGAAGGGAGATCATATTTGGGATGAATGGGAGGGAACCTTTTTTATTAAGAAGTATTTATGTAATAAAAAGGTACTTCTCGTCCTTGATGATGCAGATCAATTAAGCCAACTAGAAAAACTGGCTGGAGAGAAAAATTGGTTTGGTGTGGGGAGTAGAATCATCATCACAACTAGAAATGAACGTCTACTAGTTCAGCATGGTACAACGAACCATAAGGTCGATGTGTTAAATGATGATGAAGCTCTTGAGCTCTTTTGTCAACATGCCTTTAAGAATGATCAGCCTGAGGAAGGTTTTCAAGAACTGTCTCAGCATTTCCTACATTATGCAAAAGGCCTTCCATTAGCTCTTAAAATTTGGGGGCGTTCTTTGTATGGGAGAGATCAAGATCTATGGAGTGCATTGTATAATCTAAACAAAATTCCTGAACCAGAAATTTTTGATTCACTCAAAGTGAGTTATTATGGATTAAAAGAGATGGAGAAGAAAATTTTTCTCCATGTTGCGTGTCTCCATAGAGGGAGGGATAAAGAGCAAGTAATTGAAACACTAGACAGTATCCTTGACATTTCCAGTCGTATTGGGATAGATATTCTTGTTGAGACATCTCTCTTTACTATTGATAGTATTGAGAAACTCCACTCTCAGGGCAACAGTGTTGAGATGCATGACTTGATACAAGAAATGGCATGGAGAATTGTTCGTGAAGAATCTCCCGAAGAACCTGGTAAACGCAGTCTTTTATGGTGTCGCAAAGACATTTTTCATGCGTTCATGAACAATACGGTAAGAGGTTATGTAGAAATACTATATATATGTATTTACGTCTTTGCACACCTGTACACTTGAGTGAATTATTGAACGAGAGAATCAGTTTCTTCAATGTGGAATTAACTGTTTCCTTTTTCTTAATTATATATTAGGTTACTGAAGCAATTGAAGGCATAGCCTTACGTCTGCCCGAATTAGAAGTGGTGCACTGGAATTGTACTGAAGCCTTTGATAAGATGCAGGGGTTAAGGTTTCTTGAATTTGATAATGTTATGATTTCTTCAGCCCCTAAAGTTCTTCCAAATTCCTTAAGAATTATTCGTTGGAATTGGTATCCTTCCAAATCGCTCCCACCAAGGTTTGAACCATGTTTTCTTGCTAAACTTGAGATGTGTTATAGCAAACTTGTCCGCCTTTGGGATGGAGCAAAGGTACCGTGAGATTATTGAATATGGCATTTTGTAATTATTAATATTTTGAGTGTGAATACACCTTGTTCTAACTTGTAAGGTTTTGGAAACTCATAATAATCAACAACTTTTATGTACTGTACAGGATTTCCCGAAGTTGAAACATATGGATCTTAGTTACTCTAATAAATTGACTAGTGTCCCAGATTTCACACGCATTACGAATCTTGAGGAATTGATTCTGGATGGTTGTACGGATTTACTTGAGGTTCACTCGTCGATTGCAGTTCACAAAAAGCTGAAGGTTTTGGACCTTCGTGACTGTACAAGTGTCAGGACTCTCCCAAGTGAGTTGGAAATGGATTCTCTTGAATTCTTCAGTATTTCTGGCTGCTCAAAAGTGAACAAGATTCCAGAATTTGGGGAACAGATGAAGAACTTGTCAATGCTTGGTCTAGGTGGGACTGCTATTGCCCAAATACCTTCATCAGTTGAACGTCTAGTTGGCCTTGTTGAGCTAAATATAAGTGATTGCAAAAGTCTCTTAGGCCTCCCGAGTGCGATATGTAAATTGAATTCTCTTAAAACACTCCGTATGTTGGGATGCTCAAAAGTTGACAAACTGTCAGGGGAGATGGAGTGTTTAGAGAATCTTGATTTAAGAGGAACTGCTATGAGAGATCCGCTTCTTGTTATGAAAAACCTTAAACGTCTATCCTTCCACGGATCAGTTGCTAAACCATCCACTGGCATTGGCAATGGCATTGCCGCTTGGGGTTTGGTTTTGTCTTCTCTACATCATTTATGCTCTTTGACAAAATTAGACATGAGTGATTGTAATATTGGTGAAGGAGCCATTCCCGATGGTATCGGCAACTTGTCTTCTTTACGATGGTTACTTCTGTGTGGAAACAATTTCGTCAGCCTTCCTGCAAGCATTAGATTCCTTTCTAACCTTGACTGTCTTGAATTGCAGAGGTGCAAAAGGCTTGAGCAATTGCCAGATCTTCCGTCAAATAGTTTCTTATACGTAGATGTGAATGATTGTACTTCCTTGAAGAGGTTGTCAGATCCATCAAAGTCGAGCGGAGGAGCCAACGTGTATGATTTTATTTTCACCTGTCTTAATTGCTTCAGCTTCGTTGAAGAAGAAGGCTGGATTAACAGAATATTTGCAATGACAATGAGATTGGCCAGTGAGGTACTCTCAGCTCTTTTGTAGAGTGAATATATATTATGATATACTTTTCTTTTTCTATAAAAAAAATATGTTATTCCCAGTTCCCAGTGAGATTCCAGATTGGTTCGAGAATCCAAGACTGAAAATTGGTTATTCCCAGTTCCCAGTAAAAGCAGTATCTGTTGTTGATAAAGGCAACTTTGCATATCAAACTGATACACAGCCAAAGTACCTTACTTATCCTATAAATTGTTGGAACTATTGTCCAGTGAATGCCATTTTTTTTGTTATGCCCTAGTTCTGTGTATTGGGAGCATAGATGTAACAATGCTGCCCCCATCATACCATCCCTCATTCATAAGCACACTACACCACAAATTCACATCTATAGCACTTCAAAAACACAATAGATCCTCAATTTATTGATTAATCTCAAGCTGAGCACTCAAACTCGATTAGTTTTCGTTACATCAAATTAAGAATATCCAAAACTAGTTCACCTATAAGAACTACCAACCTCCATGTTGGTTTGCAGACATGTAAGCTTGAAAGAACTGTGATCAGGCTCACGTTTTTTACAGCTCAAGTTTAAGAGCAGACTTGTTTACCTTTCCTACTATCCACCTGTATAATACATAAATAAGAAATTTGTATCCCAAGCAATAATTCTCAAGCACACTACACCGCAAATTCACATCTATAGCACTTTAAAAACACAATAGATCCTCAATTTATTGATTAATCTCAAGCTGAGCACTCAAACTCGATTAATTTTCGTTACATTAAATTAAGAATATCCAAAACTAGTTCACCTATAACATACAACGAAATTTCATCTACTTCGTGATACTTTTTAGGAAAAGAAAAAACCTACATACCAAAAACCTACATACGAAATTTCACCGGTACACTTTTTTCAATCATCTATATGCATGCATATACTTGATTTAGAAGAACTACGTACCAACCTCCATGTTGGGTTTGCAGACATGTAAGCTTGAAAGAACTGTGATCGGGCTCATTTTTTTTGCAGCTCCAGTTTAAGAGCAGACTCATTTACCTTTCCTACTGTCAACCTGTATAATACATGAATAAGAAATTTGTTGGTAAAATTAATTAAAGAAAGTACGCATATATGTGAAAAGCATGAAAGATTGCTTATGGAAACAATAGGCAATATTTATCTATACATAGGATGAGCCTGACAAGTTTTTTTGGTGGTTCTTATACTAATACTGTCACCAGTCCATATTAGAACAAAATTCTGCTACAGCTTGTAATGCTTTACATGCATTGCATTAACCAAGCAATAATTCTCAATCACAATTATTCATATTATCCCATCAAACTAGAATCTGTCTATCTAAGCATTCATATAATATAAATAGCAAAAATAGAAACATATATGATACGATAATATAAATTTACACAACAGTAACAAGAAAACTGAAGTAAAAATAACAATCTGTCTTTCCTTACCTTTTCCCCAGCAACCGAAGAAAAGCAAAGACAAACCCTGCAATCCAAAAAAGAAAAAAAATAACCACTAAGTATGCATCTGTGCAACCGCATAACATTAAATTTCACACAATGTTTGTAATTGAAAGCTCGCCTTGCCAACCAAAAAGGCACAGAAAAACAAATCTCTACTGGTAGCCAAACAGCAAACATCTCTTAATTTAACATGAATGTACAAGGACAAACACAATCAATGAGTGAAGATGAAAATGTTTCCAGATTTGGGTAAATTCACAATACAATAGCAAATTTCAACAAAACAACTGCAATCACAGTAAGAACCAGTGAAAATTTTATAATAATAAAAAATAAGCCTAATATTTCTAGAAATTTAAGCAAACAAAAGAGGAAGCTGCAAACTACTGATCCCCACACACTGAAATTAACATCTGCAAAAATAAATCCATTTAACAATCAAACCATCAATGCAGATAAAAGGGGAAACAAAATCGAAGTGTTGTTTGTGGGTTTGGTTAGTTTTTGGGGAAACGAGAGAATCAGAAAGAAGAGAGAGAGACACACACGACGGAGGGCATTGACCGCTGCGGAGAAGGCAAAACAAAGAGACCATAGCCCTAGATTTATGTACTCATGACACAACAAAGGGGTTTACCCATCACTGAGGCGATGGAGAGATTCGAGACTGCGCCGACGTATAGACAGAGAGTCAGTGTGGTTTCATTTATTTTGGGGTTTGGGTACGGGAAATTTTAAACAGCCCCGCTCTAGTTTTCAGTTTCCGCGCGCGCTCAATAGTGTATTTTTTATATAGAGTAATGTCACACATATAAAAAGAAAGAAAGCAGAACTCGTAAATCATGAGGAATGTCACACATATAAAAGAGGAAGAAGGGCATTAAACTTGGCGTTTATTTAGGAATTATTTTTATTTTTTTAATTTACGTTTTTTTAGGAAATATATTTGTATGTATTAATTATGAGAAAACCAAAGTATAGGATACAGATCCCCAATGTATTTATTAGCGAGGAGAATTTGCTTAAATTAATAATTAAAGGATATTTTAGGAATAATAGTGGGTGGAAAGATATGATTGTGGTTTTTCAGATTTACATGATAAGTGGGGAAATAGAATAAGGGGTGAAAATTGTAGTACTCATATGTAAATAAGAAGAAATGTCACACATATACAAAAATAAATCAATTAACAAAACATTTTGTTCTCATGTAAGGAGTTGACCCAAGTGAGCAAAGTATTGATGATTATTCTTCTTTTTTTATTATTATCTAAATTTGCGCAAACAACAAGGAGCAAGAAAACTTTGAAACTTTGGACTGCTGAAAGAAGAAAACTCAAGAGTGGTTTAACTAAGAGAAAGAAAGAAAGAAAGAAAGATGAGTTCCTTAGGAGGCATGGTGTTGACTTTTTCAAGCTTTCTGTGCTTATTCCTGGTCTTAGTTCTCATCAAGATCCTTCACAAGCTATGGTGGACTCCAACTCGCATACAGAAGCAGATGGGTCTGCAGGGGATCCAAGGCCCTCCTTACAGACTCATCCATGGAAACAACAAAGAAATTTCCCAGATGATAAAAGAAGCCATGGCCAGGCCCAAAAGTATATCCCACGACACACTTTCTTTAGTCCAACCTCACATTCACTACTGGACCAAGATTTATGGTAAGAAATTATCTCAATTAGCTAGCTTTTTTTCTTTTTTTTGGTTGTGGCTTTTGTTCCAAGTATTAAATAGTGGTTATCTTTATCAACAGGAAAGAATTATCTGCAGTGGCATGGTTCTCAAGCTCAATTGGTGATCACAGAACCTGAATTGTGCAAACAGATACTGAATAACAAAGATGGAGCTTATCCAAAAAAAGAGGTTCAAAACTTTGTAAAGAAGCTATTAGGAGATGGCCTGTTGTCAACAACCAAAGCTGAAAAATGGGAAAAATTGAGAAAGTTGGCCACTCTTTCCTTCCATGGACAGAGCTTAAAAGTAAGTTTCTTTGCCTTTGATGGTAATTTCTTGCAAAGAGTAGTGTAGTAAATTAGGTATGGTAGTGAAGTTAAATCTGATGGGATGGTATTGTTTTACTAGAGTATGATTCCAGCAATGGTAGCTAGTACTGAGACAATGCTAGGAAGGTGGAAAAATTATGAAGGAAAAGAGATTGATGTGCTTCAAGAGTTTAGGTTGTTGACTTCAGAAGTGATTTCCAGAACAGCATTTGGCAGCAGCTATATTGAAGGAAAGCATATTTTTGAGATGTTGACCAAGTTAGGCTTCATAATCTACAAAAATTATCTCACAATCAGGGTTCCTATCATTAGGTAACTTCCTTTCAACTAAATCATTGGGGAACAGCATGGATAGCCATTCAATCACTGTTCTCTTAGTTATTGATGGATTGATTGATTAATGTTTGACATTCTTGCTTCTCAATATAAATGGCATCCGAATGATCTTTGGTTGGTCAATTTCGGGATCCAATTCAATTTGCTAGCATACACTATGTACCTTACTATGTTAATAAACACAGATTCATGCCTAAAAAATTCTCTGTATCTTCTTCAAAAAATCTGACTCATGCTTATGCTCTCCATAAAATAGAAGAGATATTGGTGCAAATACAAAATTTGAATTGAGCACAAACTACAGCCAGGAGAAACATACTGAAACGAATTTGCTATATATAGCCGGGAGAAACATACTCAATTTCATTTTCGTTGTATGGTTGGTGCATTATGCTGAGAACCATTCTTCTTTTATTGTTTTCCCATATGAGTGAGCATTACTTCTGTTCTCATGTTTAGTCTTTCATTAAAAATTGCAGTAAGTTCTTCAAAACCAGTGATGAGATAGAATCAGAGAAACTTGAGAAAGGTATACGGGACTCTATAATAGAGATTATTAAGAAAAGAGAAGAGAAGGTAATGACCGGAGTAGAAGACAGATTTGGAAGTGATTATCTTGGATTACTTGTAAAGGCTCAACATGATACCAATGACAGCCAGAGGATTTCGGTGGACGAAGTAGTTGATGATTGCAAGACGTTTTACATGTCCGGACAAGAAACCACTACTACTTTGCTTTCTTGGACTGTCTTGCTTCTGGCAATCCATACAGATTGGCAAGAGGAAGCAAGAAAGGAGGTCATACAATTATTTGGCAAAGAAACTCCACATCCCGATGGCATTTCCAAACTGAAAACAGTAAGAAAGTGAAGAACACAATGAATTCCTTTTGTAAGTGGCAGAAATATATTCTCAATTAAAATTTTAAATCCTGATTTGTTCTCTCTGTTTCATTTTCATGCAGATTAGTATGATCATTAATGAGTCTCTAAGGTTGTATCCTCCACCTGTTTCTATTATAAGGAAAGTTGAAAAGGAAGTTAGACTGGGAAAGCTCACTCTTCCTCCTAATCTTGACTTGGTTATCTCAACCATAGCAATTCACCATGATCCTGAAATCTGGGGACAGGATGTGCATCTTTTCAAACCAGAGAGATTCTTGGAAGGGGTTGCTAAAGCAACTAACAATAACATAGGTGCATTCATACCATTTGGATTGGGACCTCGAACTTGTGTGGGCTTGAACTTTGGCTCCACTGAAGCAAAAATTGCTCTGTCAATGATTCTACAACGCTACTCCTTCACTCTTTCCCCTGGTTATGTTCACTTTCCCTTGCATTATCTTACAGTTTCGCCGCAGCTTGGAGTTCAGGTAATGCTACACTCACTTTGAACTGCGAACACAATAATGTATGGATTGCGCCATGATTCTTGCGCTTGGTGTTGGTGTATCAAGTACCTGGACATTGATGCCTTTGGATATACTGCTAGCTTATAAACAGTGCAAGTGATACATTGATTGATTGTCATGAATTTTTATTTGTTGGTCTCTTTTCCTGTTAA